>CM028249.1:32066650-32139921 GCA_016432835.1 Brassica nigra | reverse complement strand
GTCAATGACGAAATCGTCCACCCGAAAATCCTCGAAGAAAGTGCCGTTAACGATCAAATCCAAGAAACGGTCGCCGCCGATAAAACTCACGGAAGGCTCGTCCACTCCATCCGCGCCAACGGCGCAGGGTCCTGGCTTCATCCGCAATCATCTCATGATCTCGGCAATGGCAGCATCTTGGTTCCTTGAAACCCATGTCTGATCGTCCGAGATCTACAATGAGTCTTCCGCGAAGCCTTCCCGATTGTTTAAAAGATTCATCTTTTAACACATCTAAAGCTCGGCCACATTGCTCGTGATCCTCCACGATCGAAAATCTACAAATCCAAGTCCATCTCAAATCCCGATACTGAATCTCGCTGGATTAGAAACGATTATCTCGAAATCTACGGCTAAAGACCTTCCCAAACTCAAAAGATTTCCGCAAACGACTGACGAGGGAAAGATCGAACAACAAAACCCACAGACGGGCAAGATCGGGTACAGGCGCCGGGCGGCACGCGGACGCGGGTTACCTGGCACCGGCGGCACTGCCTGGCGCCGGTGGCACTGGCCCGCGCCGGGCGGCACATCGGACGCGGCTGGCTCTACGCGTGGCATTCGCCTGGCGCTGGCTGCACGCTGGACGCTGGTAGCCCCAGCCGGGCGGCATGGACGCTGGCTGGCTCATGCTCGGCGTACTCGGCCCGGCCGCTGCACACGGACGCTGGCCGGCGCCATAGGGCGGCTGCTCATACCGGGCGGCACTGCCACGCTGGCAGTTCATGCCGGGCGGCACTGCTATGCCGATGGCAATCTGCCGCTGGTCGGCCTGGCGTCGGGTCCGCGGCCCTCGTCCCGGTCTCGGTCCTATCATGCCCGGTTCGATCCCATCTTAGCTTGTTCGATCAATTCCACGCAAGTTTTGGTAATATCACGGTTATTCTGAACACCACTATCTCGACTATACAAGGAATTGAGGTTCCTTCGAAACACCGAACCTTCAAAGATCGCCCTTTCAAAACCGTAAAACGCCTTAAACGGCCTAACGTACAAAACGCCCACGACGATTTTCCGAAAAGAAGGATAACTATGACGGTTTATCTTTATCCTCACATAAGAGATAAATGTCAAGTTTCCGAAGATAAATGTCAAGTTTCCGAAGATAAATGTCAAGTTTCCCCGATAAACAATTTAAGATGGACGAAAATGGAAAAGCCCGATTCAGGCGAAGATAGACCGCCTTAGAGGAGTATATAAGGAGAGCTTTGAGCAAGAAGCAAACCAGATCACAAACTTCCGAGCACTTAGCACTTAGTAGCCGCTTTTAGCATTCTTTTCACTAGCGAGCTTCGACTCAACTACAGTCTAGGCAACCGTGTAGCTAGACTACGGAACAGTTCTGACAGCCTCTTTACCACTTGTTCACGCCAAACGCGGATTCAGAAATAAGATCTCTTCCTTCTTTGTTCCACGATTTTCGCAATATTATCATTTGATTGTGTTTCGTAGCGCCCAGCAGATATCCGACCTTCAGGGAAGGCGTTAACCGCTTTCCTTCAAAATCAACTTAAATTGACGGTGCGAATTTCGGTTCCCACAGTTTGGCGCCAGGAAGGGGGGTTACGGATCTATCTATCTCGCACGCACCACCTACAGATCGCCACCAAAGATCAGCCAGCCAGACGGAACACCCCGACGCCAACGCTGAGAAGACTCCAGCTGGAGATGCTCCCCGCAGTCGCTGATGCAAACACCGGACGCCAGGCAGATGAAGGAACTCGCTTACGCCAGGCGCTGGCGAACAACAGACAAGTTGATAACCTCGCCGCAAAACAGGTCACACCTTAACGCCAGGAAATGCCGCGAGATCCACCAAGGCACGCGAAGACTCGACTCGATCTCCCGCACGAAAAGATGCCCCGAAGAGCCCACTCGGAGGAAACGGTTCGAAGGACAGCAAACGACTCGCAGAACCTTCCACTCCGCGCACGGAAACAAGGAAAGCGACGCCGAAGCGCATCAATCTAGATATCAGCCCAATCGGATCCTTCCATGAAGACGCTGACATCCACCCGAGAACTCCGGCCAGTCCGCCGCAGACGGTATCCTTCAGGCCCATGATGAAGAGGAAGAAGAACTCTACTGGATGGAGCAGGAAGAACTCTGAAGATCAAACTCGATCTATCGCGACCAGTGCCGACAGGTTCGAGGAACCGGCAGCAATATGCGGGATCCATGATCTCCGCTCTTCAAAAAAAGACCGTGGGTCAAGTGAAAGCGTAAAATCGCAAATCCATCAGGCGACCAGTTCCGCTTCAGATCGATAGACTTCGAGGAAGCACGAAAACGCCATTCACCGATCACGGAAACACGATCTCAGACCCGTGGAAGATCAAAATCCCGCCTATGACGGCACGACGGATCCTAAGTCGCACCTGCAGTCCTTTCCAGATCGCAATGGGTAGGTGCAAACTCCGAGCTGAACGGACGCAGGTCATTGTCTTCTTCGCCGAAAGCACCTCAAAGGTGCTGGCGCCGAGTGGTTCTCCCGCTCAAAAGGAACTCCATCGGAAGCTTCCGCCAACTGGCCTCGGCGTTTTCAAACAGTACTCCATGTTCATGGACAGAGAAACGTCCGACGTGGATCTATGGAGTCTAGCTCAGAAGGAAGACGAAGTCACTCCGCCGACTTCATGGTTCAAACTGGTGATGGCTAGAGTAACGGCATCAGCAACAATGTCGCAATCGACTCGAGGAAAACTTCGTACAAGTCGGTTCCGGAAGTGGATACTACTGGAAAAGCCTGACAATCCAGGATACTCTCCACAAGGCAACGGACTTCATCATCATGGAAGAAGAGATGAATATCGAAGCACGGACCACAGAAACCGGCCCAAGAAGAAACCCTCTCAGAACTACAAGCACGCCCATCAACGGCGGAAGACGCTCGGCGCAGCATAACTACGCCATCAACTCGAGCAAGGCAAACCTCCGGAAACACCTGGAACCAGTACAAGGATAACTCCTACTGCGAAGTTCCACGACCGAGGTCACTCCACCGCTAACCGCAAGGTTCTCGGCGCTCGCTCGGCCGCAAAACTCCTCACCGCGAACTATCAAAGGTCAAGAGTATAAAGGACTTGCTCCTGACTCCGATCGCCCAAAGACCAACAAAACTGTCTCCGAGGACCGCGCTACCAAAATCAATCGGGAAAAACGCGGAAGAAGACAGACGACCAAGGAACAGCAGTCGCCAGAGGGTAAACATGATCATCGGAGGATCACAGTTCTACCAAGACTCTGTCTCATCGATAAAGCCTACGGGCTTAAAAGCCGAGACAAGTTCCAACGGTTCCCGACAGCGATGTTCCTACCACACAATCGCTGAGGAACACGACCGCGGAATCGACAAACCTCACTGCGATCCTGGTAATCGAACCTGGTCATCCAGGATCTCAAGTCGGCCGGATTCTCATCGATACAGAAGCACGGTCAACGCCATCTTCCGCGACACCTCTACAGGATGAAGATCCCACTTGGGAAGTCGTCCCTGAGCCAAAACCTTTGACGGGTTTTCGATCACTACCATGACCCTCGAGAATTAAACTCCGGTCATGGCAAAGGAAGTTACAAAATCGCCGAAGTTTGCGTAGTCGACAACCCGCCATCTACAACGCCATCATGGGAACCCTGGATCAACTCCATGAAGGCAGTACCATCCACATATCACTCGGTATCAAGACTCGACCGAACCGCAGCTATCCGTAGTCGAAACAATCGAGACTCATCCAGCCGAAGTTCAAACCGAAAGATCGAACGCCGCGCCAACCCAAACGAGCAAGGAATCACATAACATCTCCCGAGGACTCAAAGAAAGATGATCCAGAATCATCCAAACAGGCAACGATTCAAGACAGCGACAAAGCCTCTGAGTCCACCGCCGTGAAAGCAGACAGCTCGACCCCCACACAAACCACCGATCCGACCAGCACGGTCGAAACGGCAACGCACGGGAGTAAAACGTCTGGGCAACTATCAGAACTCCACGAGATGGCTTGATCCTCGAAGAGGTACGAGAGCAGCTCGTCGAAACCCGGCGAAGTTCAGCTATCCCCTCACCAAAAGGATATCCTATAACTCCCACAAAACGCGAAAAATCCGCAGACATGTAACTTCGAATTTTAATAAAATTCTTTCTATCTTTATGCTCACTTAAACGATCAACGCTTCGGAAAACGAAAATCATATCTTCAAAAGAAACGCCAGACGTCCGAACTTCTTAAAAGATAACAAAACTCGTGATATCCGCAAAAGACAGTCCACCAGCGACTTAAAATAACTCATCACCGCCGATTGTTCCGACGGACGACACAAGAAACGCTTCACTCAATACAAACTCAGAGTCAGACCTACAAGGTCCTCTTACATCCGATAAGGATATCATATAGCTATACAAGAAACCCAAAATTTTGGTTTAGCATCTCGATAAACTCCAAGATAGCTCGATTCTTTAACACAAGTCATATAAGCGACTAGTCGCGGACTTTAAACTAAAAAGAATCAGAAGAAATCACTAACAGGCAAAACGAAGCCGATCAGTCATCGCACAGCCTCAAAGCTGAGAGTAAACCTAGGTCTTGCCTAAACCCAGTCTTGCTGGATCTTGACATCTCACAGACATAGTATCGTGATACGATCCCAAAACATGTCTCTTATCGCTACACCTAAAACGCCGCTAAAAGTAGCATACGGACCAAGCGACAAAAGAGTTAGGATACGGCGACTACTCGCGATCCTTCCTCTACACTTGACAAAGTATAAATCAAAACAAAAGACTAAATCTCGCAAATTTTCATATTCATAAAAGCCGCAAAAGATGGCAGGATTCAAAGCCACCAACGCCAGTCCCAAACATAAGAATGCAACCTCCAACGGTCGCAGAATAAAATTACTAAAACGGCCACACACGGCCAAAAAATGATTCACAAAAGGAAGTCAACATTGAGAAATCCGGATGCGAAATCCCAAATGAACTAGCAGGCTGGTCCACTTCTCATTCACTTTGAGCTGCCCTACCACCCCGGCGTTCTCATCGGCCCGCCTCCAGATCCTCGAAACCTCGATAGGTTCCCATAGTCTCCTGACTCTTTCTTCACCGGAGGAACCAAGGACTCAGCATGAGCACACTCGGCCATGAAATCCTTCATTTCAGCAATCTCGAATCGGAGAAATCTGGTTCCAGACTTGTAAAGGTTTACGAATGAACCCCGCACTCGAAATCACCAACAAACTCCGAGCTTTAAAACATTGAAACTCAGCAGCAACGATTCCTCGCCTTGCCACCTCCGCTGCGACCATCCTTCTTCCTTCCTTTCCGCCTCAACGAGCTCGAAAGCATGAAGCTCAGCTTGTTTCTTCGCGCTCTGCGCCTTTACCTCTTGTCGGAACCGGAAAGCTCTCGCCCGCTTCTGTGGTCTTAGTTAGCAATCCTGATTTGCGAAACTCGAGTAAGCGCCGCTAAACACTCTTAGTCCCTGCGATAAACTCAAGATCAGCAAGTATGCTTATATATAGATTCAACGCAAGGTTAAGAAGTTCAAGGGCCAAACCTCGTTGACACGCTGGGAGCCCCGGCAAAACCCTGTTTCTCCTCATCCTCAGCGACTCATCAGTAGTAAACTCCGGAGGAAGGCCATCAAAGAAGTTGGTGGAAAACCGCTGGCTCCCGCTTTTTCCGCTGGAGTAAAACTAGGTTTTTCTCCCAACGGTGAAGGACTTTCCTCAGCCTTCATCATCGATTTCCTTCCCCTTACGAGACCTCTGTCTGCGCCTCCGAGTAGGAGCTGCGGTGACAGGTTCGCATCATACGATCGACAGCTCGACCGATAAAGTCTAACCGCATCGAACCGCTCGAGGGTGAAGGATTTCCAAACGGCCTTTGACGAAGAAGATCTCTCTCGACAAAGACGTCACCAGGCAAATGCGCAGTAGGGTTGTTCCCTACAAAACGAAAAAATTTTCACTAAAACTCGTGACTCAAAAGGTGAAATAGACAATGGGTTTTCGTATTACCTCGGTTGAAGTTCCATGCTCGGAAATAGATGGAGGCAGCTCTCCTCGACAGACTCGCCATCTATTTGGACGAAGAAGAAACGCTCCTGCCACGATTTGGGATTCGGCGTAGTCCCCTGAATCACGCCATATCCTTCTTAGGCAGCATGGAGTAGTAACCGCCACCGCCGCCGAAAGTGCCCCAAAGACCTTCAAATCATCGGACCAAGATCAATCCCGAAGTTCAGAGCTAGCGATCAGTACGCCAAGCCAACTCTCCAAGGCAGGAACGCTGAGTTGGTTGATCGAAAGTTCAAGCGGTGAAGCGCATCTAACAATGGCACCAGGGATCGGGAACCACGCAGTACGCAAAGAAAGCTTCAGAACATGTAAAGAAACCTTATGGAGGATTCCTTGCACTCTCGCTACCAACGGAACTGAATTTGACTCCTTCAGAACCTGGTAAAAATCTCAAGAACCTTGAGATATTTACGAGAAACCGAAGCTCGCGCAAAAGGAGCACGGGCTGCCCCGCAGGTCCCTCGAACAGGATCTCTGGCAGTGTTGGGGCGAACCTACAAGGGCTCGGTAATACGATTCTTCTTTCCTCCTCGACCAACTCCTGCTTCACCGTCATGGAAGGAGAGTCATCCGAGGATGAATGGGAAGAAGAGTTTCTCTTTGAGGATCTTGAAGACATTGTTCTTAAAGAGAGAGAAAGGATTCTTGGAGAGAGAGAGTAAATCTTGTGATGAAGTAAGAATGAGATTTCTTACTCCATCCATATAAAGGAGGTAAAATCACTATTTAACCCGATTTTCGCAAACGACACGCCTCAACACCTTCCCATATCGGTTATACCGCAAGCTAGGATCCCACAGGCTCTACGGTTCCTAGCTAGCTGGGGCTAACTGTTGGGGTCAAAATCGGTCAATGACGCAAATCGCCACCGAAAATCCTCGAAAGAAAAGCCAAGCGACGATCAAATCCAAGAAACGGTCGCCGCCGATAAAACTCACGGAAGGCTCGTCCACTCCCCATCTGGCACCAACGGCGAGGGTCCTGGCGCTTCATCGGGTGCAATCATCTCATGATCTCGGCAATGGCGCATCTTGGTCCTTAAAACCCATGTTCGATCGTCCGAGATCTATGAGTCTTCAGAAGCCTTCCCGATTGTTTAAAAGATTCATCTTTTAACACATCTAAAGCTCTCGGCCACATTGCTCGATCCTCGACGAACGAAAATCTACAAATCCAAGTCCATCTCAAATCCCGACTCACGGAATCTCGTTGGATTAGAAACGATTATCTCGAATCTACGGCTTAAAGACCTTCCCAAACTCAAAAGATTTCCGCGAAACGACCGACGAGGGAAAGATCAACAACGAAAACCCAGACGGCAAGATGGCATGGCACCGGCGGCACGCTGGACGCTGGCTGGCCTGGCGCCGGGCGTAATCTCGCCGGCGCGCCGGCAACGGGGACGCTGTCAAGGCCATGGGTAATTCCGGCCTAGCGCCCAGCGCACGCGACGTCGGCCCTGATACGGGCGGGCACGCGGACGCGGTTTGCCTGATGCCATACGTTTGGCGCCGGGCGGGGCACGCTGGACGCTGTTCGGCCGCGCCGCGTACCCTCGCCTGATGCCGCCGGGCGGCATATCGAACGCTGGCTGGCTGGGCTGCCGCCGCTGCTCATGCCTGGGTAATGCGCTGTCGGCCTGGCGCCGGGCGGCACCGCCTGATGCCGGGCGGCACCTCGCCAGCGCTGGTCGGCCTGGCGGGTCCGCTGCCCTCGTCCCGTCTCGTCCTATCATGCCTGGTTCGATCCCATCTTAGCTTGTTGGATCAATCTACGCAAGTTTGGTACGATCACGGCTATTCTGAACACCACTATCGACTCCATACGAGGAATTGAGGTTCCTTCGAAACACCAAACCTTCAAAGACCGCCCAAAAAACCGTAAAACGCTTAACGGCCCAACGTACAAAACGCCCACGACGCATTTTCCGAAAAGGAAGGATAACTATGACGGTTTATCCTTATCCTCACATAAGAGATAAATGTCAAGTTTCCAGAAGATAAATGTCAAGTTTTCCAAGATAAATGTCAAAAGTTTCCGATAAACACGAAGATGGACAAAATGGAAAAAGCCCGATTCAGCCAGCGAAGATAGAGACCGCCTTAGGGAGTATATAAGAGAGCTTTGAGCAAGAAGCAAACCAGATCACAAACTTTCAGAGCACTTAGCACTTAGAGCGCTTAGCATTCTTTTTTTTCACTAGCGAGCTGCGACTCAACTAGGTTAGAACTTAGGTTGCTAGACTAGCTTAACTTGCCGACAGCTCTCGTGAGCCAAGGCTCTTACCTGTTGTTCACGCCAAACGCTGGATTCAGAAATAAGATCTTCGCCATTCTTTGTTCTACTGATTTTCGCTTTCATTTTCTTTGTCGCATTGATTGTGTCGCAGCGCCCAGCAGATATCCGGACCTTTAGGGAAGGCTTGGTTCACTTGGCTTTCCTTCAAATCAACTTAATTTGACGGTGCGAATTTCGGTTCCCACACTTGCGTAGAATTCTGCTTCTACCCATTTGGAAAAGAAATCCGAGGACTAGGAGGAAGCTGCTGTTTTGATGGGTGCATAGGTCCGACAATGTCCATGGACCATCGCGATGAAAGGATTGGGGACGAGATTCTGAGAGAGGATTTCCGGGTTGATGGATTGTTGAGCATGCCTTTGGCATTTCTCGCACTTCCGCTAATTTCGCGCAGTCTTTACCATCGCGGCCAATAATAACCGTGGACGCTTGATTTTGATCGAGATCTTCCGCCAGAATGATTTCCGCGATGACCCGTAATGGACCTCTTCCATGATTCTTCGCCATGTCATGAGAGGACCGAGAAACAACTTATAAATTCTCCCCTATCGCGGACGCATGCGGCCGCTTTGGTTTTCACTTTCACGAGCTCCCATTTTCGGGCGTGGTAAGGTTCCATTCAAGATAGGCTCGATTGGTTCTAACCAAGGGCTGTCGAGCCGTAATCGGTTGGGTCCACATCCGCCTCGCTGATACTCGACTTCTTCCGCATCTTCAATCTCTCCCGATTAGATTGACGACCACCGTGGTCCGATGCTTGATGTTCGATGAATTCGACCGGATTATCCTTTGGAGCCCGGATCTGAGCTGAGGCGAGGGCAGCCAACGCCGGCCTGGACGCTTCGAGCGAGGAATTCTGGTCAATAACTGGTCGAACTACGAGCCAGTTCTTGGACGAAGTTTTAGATATGCTTCCATCCTTTCGCCTCTTTGCCTCATATTCTCGCTGTATTGATTGGCGATTAACTGAGAATCGCAGTAAGCGGAATATTGGATTTTAATCCATGGGCCAGCCGCAGCCTGCGACGAGTTTCTATTCTGCCTCATTGTTTGAAGCATGAAAAGCCAATCGGAAAGACTGTTCTAGGATTTCCGCTAGAGAGGTGAGTCGATTCGATTCCTCGATCCTTGTTTGGACGAAGATCCGCTGACGGAGGACCCAAGTTGAGTTTGGTTCGTTAGTCATGTCTCTGGGTAACTCTACCAAGAAATCCGCAAGTACTTGGGACTTTGCATGTCCTTGGGCGATATTCGACGTCAGATTCACTCAGTTCGATTGCCCATTTTTGGCGCCTACCAGATTGGCTCGGACTGTGCAGGATTATCCGCAGTGGAACGTGAGAACCACTATAGTATGAGACTGGAAATATGGTCTTAGTTTTCTTGCTGAGGTTATGACGGCGAATGCTAATTTTTCCATTAGCTGGTATCGAAGCTCGCGATCCAGTAACGCCTTGCTTACGTAAAGATTGGCTTTTGTTCGCCGCTCTTCTCGTCATCAGGACGCCACTGACTGCTGTTGCGAAACCGCGATATAGAGGAAAAGAGGTTCACCTTCCACCGTTTTGGAGAACTGGTGGAGTGGCCAGGTAATGTTTCAACTGTTGAAAGCTTTTTACATTGCTCGACCATTCGAACTTCTTGTTTCCCTTTAATGTTTAGTAAAACGGTAGGCACTTATCTGTGGAGTGCGAGATGAAACGGTTCAAAGCCGCGACTCTTCCGATCAGCCTTTGACTTCGCTGGTTCTCGGGAGGCCATCTCTATCAGTGCGCCGAGTTGTTTAGGGTTGGCCTCGATTCCGCGATACTTTACGAGGTATCCGAGGAATTCTCCGATGCCACCGCTAATCTTCATTTCGCCGGGTTGAGTTTCATGTTATGCTGGTTGAGTGGTGCAAAACATTCCTCTAGTGGGCTACATGATCGTGTTCGTTAAGAGAATTTACGAGCATATCATCGATGTATACCTCCATAGTTTTTCCGAGTTGCTCAGCAAACATTCTGTTGACAGTCGCTGATACGCTGCACCGCTTTTAAGACCGAAAGGCATTACCTTGTAGCAATACGCTCCGCCGGTCTGTGATGAATGCAGTTTTTCGCTGTCGCCGGATTCATCATGATCTGATTGTATCCGGAAAAAGCGCCCATGAATGACAGAAGCTTGTTTCCGAGTTGCTTCACCAGTCGGTCGATGGAGCGGAAGCAGTCCTTCGACAGGCTTTATTCAGATCCGCGGAAATCGACACAGACTCGCCACTTGCCGCTCTTCTTCTTTACCACGACAGGTTGGCAAGCCAGTCTGATACCTAACTTCTGTTATCGACCCTACTTTGAGGAGTCTTTCGACTTTCGCTGACTGGTGGCACGCCAGGTCCCAGCTTTCGCCTCTTTGTTTTACGGGTTTGTGAGTCGGGTCGATGTTAAGTTCGTGACATGTTACGCTAATGTCGATTCCGGCATATCCGCAGCCCGCTTAACGCATTCGAGGTTCTTTTGAGGCATGCGATGAGCTCTGCTTTTATTGGTTCGCGGAGGTTAGCTCCGATTTGACGCACCGCTCCGAAGGAATCGCCGAGGCAAATTAAGACCACCGGTTCACAGGTTGGTTCACGCCCTTCCAGGGCCTCAGCTCTTGGGACAGCCAGAAGGTTTCCGAAGTCGTGGAATCGCTTGCTTTTTCCGAGAGGTCTCGATTTCAGAATTTTTCCGCTTTAGTTCGTAGAGGTAGACGCGCGTTCGACTACCATGTATTGTTTCACCCCAAAAGGCGCCGGAACTTGAGGCATAGGTGGAATGTGTCGATGGATCGCCTCATGGAGTTTAGCCAGGGAGTTCCAACTATCGCTAGGATGTTGGACCATAGATCACCAGGAATTCGTGTTTTTGCGACGCCCCGCTCTGACTAGGAGGTTAGTCGAACCGAGGGTCATAACTTCCCGAGAGTCCGAATACTGAGCTGGGGTCATCTGTAAGGATGCTTAGATCAACGCCCATCCTCTCGAGGGTGCTTTTATAGATAATATTAGCCGAGGATCCGTGTCGACTAATACCCTTGCTACGTCAACATCCTGGATCGTGAGTTTTATTACGAGGAGATTGTTGTGAGGTTTGGCCATACTGGCTGTTGCTCGGTCCTCGAAATATGATGATGCGGGCTGACGAAGAAGCCATACTGAACTTCGATCGATTGGTGGTTTTCGAAGTTAGAGAATCCGCCCCTCCTTCTAGCCAACCTGGGAACCGAAATTGAACCGCAATTTCCGATAAATAAGATTCCGGAGGAAAGCCAAGTAAACCCGACATTCCTTGAAGGTCCAAATTCTCTGTGTTGCCACACGAAATCCAGAAAGTTCAATAGATCAAAATAAGAATTGAAATATTTGCCCGGCGCTTTTATTAGATAAAAGATAATGAGTACAACGATTCTCAAAGAGAGAGATTTGCAATTTAAAGAAAAGATAGAGTCGCAGGCAGCCAAACGTCCTAAGCTTTGTCTCGCTAGTCTAACCACCTAAGCCCTAATTCTTCTAAGCTAGCAGAATGCTCTAAGTCTAATTTTCGGATCCCTTCTCCTCTGCTCATGCTCTTTATATACTCACTCCTAGGTCGGTTTGCCTTAGGATGATGGACCTCGCCTTTGGGCCAAAGTTTATCTCTTCAGGAAGTATTCTATTTTCGCCGATCTTCGTAATTATCCCCGAAGTTTTTCCCTATTTTTGGTGACTTGACGTTTATCCGATGTTTGGGAAATTGATAAACCGCCACAGCATGATTGGGCCTGAATTCTTAAAATCGTAAGTAAGTCCGCGGACTTGTCTTAAGTCGCTGAACGCTTTATACGATTTAAAAGACTATCTTTCTCGTGAAATAAACCAGATAGCCTATAGGATCGATGTTCAAGTTAATCGATCTTTGTTTTATAACGATATCTTTACGAAATCCAATCCTTCTAGTTTTTGTCGAACATCGAGGACGATTCCAACCGAATCGAAAGATATTCATTCCTTAACCGTGATCGTACCAAACTCACGAAGATTGATCCAAACAAGCCAAGATGGGATCAGACCGGCATGATGGGACCGACCAGGACGAGGGCCGCCGACCGGCATCAGGCTTGCCGCCGGGCGCAGGCCGCTTATGGAACGCGCGCCGGCGCCAGGTCGTCCACAGAACGCTGCGCCAGCCAGCCAGTTCGGTGTGCCGCGGGCGCAGGCCGCCCGCATGCATGCCGCCGCCGCCTTGCCGTCCGTGGGTTTTCCGTTGTTCGATCTTTCCCTAGTCGCTGAGGGAAATCTTTGAGTTTTGGAAGGATCTTTAGCCGTAGATTTCGAGATAACCATTTTCAAGAGTTTGAGTAATGTGGCTTCGAACTTTAGACGTTTAAAATATGAACTTTTAAACAATCAAGAAGGCTTTGCAGAAGAATCATTATAGTTTGCGGACAATCCGGACATGGGTTTAAGGGACCAAGATGGTGCCGCGTTCCCGAGATCACGAGACAATTGCATAGATGGGAACCAGGACCCTTGCCGCCGCGCCAGACGGACAGGGCAACCGCGTCGCCGCGTGTCCTGCGCCCACCGGTGCCTGCTTGCCTCGTTGATCCGGGCTCACGGTCCGTTCATGCCTTCTTGTGAGTTCATCGAGTGATGATCCGTTTCTTGGTTTTGATCGTCACTTGGTTTTTCTTTCGAGGACTTTCGGGTGACGCATTTCGTTGCCGACCAATTTTGACCCCAACAGTTAGCCCCAGCTAGCTAGAACCGTAGTGCCCTTCGGTCCTGGCTTGCGGTTTAGCGTATGGGAAGGTGTAGAGACGTAATCGCTTGCGAAAGTCGGGTAAATAGTGATTTTACCTTCTTTATAAGGAGGGAGTAAGAAATTTCATTCATTCTTACTTCACCATAAAAATTATTCTCTCTCAAGAATCCTCTCTCTAAGAATAATGTCTTCAAGATCCTCAAAGAGAAATTCTTCTTCCCATTCTTCCTCGGTGATTCTCCGCCCACGACGGTGAAGCAAGAGGAGTTTGTTGAGGAGGAAGCGAAGAATGCGACATCGAGCCCTTGTGGGTTCGCCTCATCACTACCAGATATCCCTATTCCGAGGAGACTTCTGAGGCAGCCTGGTGCTCCTTTTACCGAGCTTGGTTTCGTGAAATATCTCAAGGTTTTCGAGATTTTACCAGGTTCCTGAAGGAGTCAAATTCGATCCCTGTCGGTAACGAGTGCGAGGAATCCTCCGAAGGTTTCTTTACATGTTACGAGGCCTTCTTTATTGCCGCATGTGGTTCCCGATCCTCGCACTATTGTTCGCGCTTCATCACGAACCTCGATCGGCCAGCTCAGCGCCCCTGCCTTGGAGAGTTGGCTTGGCGTATGATCTCAAGTTATGAGCTCGGGATCGATCTCAGTCCTGGTGATTTCGAAGGCCTTTGGAGCACTCGGCCGACGGGAGCGACGGTTACTACTCCATGCTGCCCAAGAAGGATATGGCCATAATTCAGGGGAATACTTCGAACCCTAAGTCGTGGCAGGAACGTTTTTTCTATGTCCGAATAGATGGTGAGTCTGTCGAGGAGAGCTGCCTCCATCTATTTCCGCATGCATGGAACTTCAATCGAGGTAATATGATGAAAACTCGTTGTCTATTTCGTTATTCCGGAAGTGCGAGTTTTTAATGAAAAATTTCCGCTTTGTAGAGAACGGGGCGGTTGCGCATTTGCATGGCGATCTTTTCGTCAAGAGGGACCTCCTTCGTCAAAGACCGTTTTTCTGAAAGTCCTTCACTCTTGAACGGATTCGAGACGCAGTAAGGCTTTACCGATCCCGAGACCCTGTCCCAACGTATGACGCCGAACCGGTTATCGAAGCCCCGACTCGGAGGCGTACACAGAGATCTCGTAAAGGGAATGAGATCGATGGCGGGGAAGGTTCGGAAGATCCTTCACCGTTGGGGGAAAACCCTAGTTTTGTTCCAACGGAAAAAGGCGGAGCCAGCGATTTTCCACTTCCCAACAACTTCTTTGAAGGTCTTCCTACGGATTTTTTTACTGATGAGTCGCTAGAGGAAGAGAAGGGGCAATGGGTTTTTGCCGAGGGTTCCCAGCGGATCAATGAGGTTTTGTTCTTTGAACTTCTTAACCGTATTCTTGATTCCACATATATGTATGTTTATTTGTCTTGAATTTGTGCAGAGACTAAGAGTGTTTGGCAATGCGCTCGACTCAAGTTTCCGCAAGGCTAGGATTGCTAACTTCAAGCCAAGGAAGCTGAGCGAGAGCTCTTCCGATTCCGTCAAGAGGTTAAGGCGCAGAACGAAGAGCAAGCTGAGCTTCATGCTCGAGCTCTTGTTCGGGCGGAAAGGAGAGGAAGGAAGATGGTCGCAGCGGAGGTGGCGAGACGGGCGGAATCGTTCGCTGCTGAGTTTCAATGTTTTAAAGAAGCTCAGGAGTTTGTTGGCGATTTCCGCGAGTGCCGGGGCTCGGTCGTAAACCTTACAAGTCTCAGAACCCGGATTTCTCTTTTGATTCCGAGATCGCTGAGATGAAGGACTTTATGGCCGAGTGTGCTCATGCTGAGTCCTTGGTTCCTCCAGTTGAGGAAAGAGTCCGGAGACTATGGGAACCTATCGAGGTTTCCGAGGATACGGTGGAGGCCGGAGCCGATGAGAACGCCGAGGGTGGTGGGAACGCTCAAGGCGTGAACGAGGAAGTGGACCAGCCTGCAGGTTCATTCGGGATTTCCGCATCTGGATTTCTCGATGTTGACTTCCTTTTGTGAATCATAGGTTTTGGCCGTGTGTGGCCGTTTTACGAAGTTTTATTCTGCGACCGTCGGAGGTTGCATTCTTATGTTTTGGGACTGGCCGTTGGTGGCTTAGAATCCCGCCGTCTTTGCGACTTTATAAATATGAAAATTTGCGAGATTTCGTCTTTTGTTTTGATTTATACTTTCGTCAAGTGTAGAGGAAAGAATGCGAGTAGTCACTTCGTATCCTAACTCTTTTTTTTTGTCGCTTGGTCCGTATGCTACTTTCTAGCGAGCGTTTTAGGTGTAAGCGATAAGAGACATGTTTTGGAATCTCGTATACGATACTATGTCTGTGAGATGTCAAGATCCAGCAAGACTGGGTTTAGGGCAAGACCTAGGCTTACTCTCAGCTTTAAGGCTGTGCGATGACTGATCGGCTTTCGTTTTGCCTGTTAGTGATTTCTTCCTGATTCTTTTCGTTTAGAGTCCGCGACTAGTCGCCGGCTTATATGACTTGTGTTAAAAGAATCGAGCTATCTTCGGAGTTTATCCGAGACGCTAAACCAAAATTTTGACTTGTGTTAAAAGAATGGAGCCGTAGATTTCGAGATAACTGTTTTTGACCCCAACAGACATCGCGAAACCTGCAATATGAAACTCAACCCAAATCGCAATTGCACAAATAAAAAATGTAAATTGATCAGTTCTAGAACCTATTTCATCATACTAGCAACCTAAATCGACCAAATCCATGCCTAATCGATCGATTTTGTTCATATCAAAACCTAATCAAGGAAAATTCTAAAAATAGAGAATTTCGAGTTTATACCTTGTAGATCTGTTGAATGGATGAACAAATGAGATAGAGAAATAAAAACAAGAAGATTGAGGCAAGAAATGGCGAAAAACGGTTTGGTTTCTAGAGAGAAAAATGGGTTTCTCATTTTCGGCTGAGGTTTGCGATCTATGGGGTTGAAACGGCGGATATCGAGGTTAATAACCGCAGCCTCGATATGTCGCATCGATCGATACACATAGATAGGTATCGATCGATTTTAAACGCAATCCCTTATAATCTCCTTTTTTTTGAAACTAAGATTCTAAATCTATTAGTGGTTTGCCTCCCACTCAGCGCTTGTTTTAAGTCGTGAGCTAGACTAATTTAAGGTAAATCCCCGATTGGAAAATCCAATCGCAGATTATTAGCTTCCGGAATTACTGCTTTTGCCCAATTATGCTTAACTCTGTGTCCATTCACTGTGAATTCGTTTCCTTTTTCATCAAACAGAATTATTGTTCCGTAGGGTCGTACTTCCTTAACTGTGAAGGATCCTGCCCAACGAGATCGGAGTTTTCCGGGAAATAAGGAAAGTCGGGAATTATAAAGCAGTACTTGGTCGTTTGGTTCGAAATGTCTAGAAATAATTTTCCTTATAAATCTTCGAACTTTCATAAGCCAAATGCCGAATTTCATCTAATTCATTTAGCTGTATAAGCTGTCATTGCAGCGGGTTTAATATCGAAATTCATCTGTTTAACTGCCCACGCTGCTTTATGTTCAAGTTCGACTGGTAAATGACAGGCTTTTCCGTACAGTAAATGAAATGGTGTGGTCCCTAATGGGGTTTTGAAGGCGGTTCTATAGGCCCAGAGTGCATTATCCAATTTTCGAGACAATTCCTTTCGGGATATTTCTACGGTCTTTTATAAAATTTCTTTTATTTGTCTATTGGATACTTCCACTTGTCCACTTGTTTGCGGGTGGTATGGTGTTACAACTCTGTGATGGACTCCATTCTTTTTGAGTAGTTGATCGAAGATCTTATTGATGAGGTGGGTTCCACCGTCGCTTATCACTACTCGAGGTACTCCAAAACGAGGGAAAATGATGCTTTTGAAAAATTTGACAACTACTGCAGCATCATTTGTTGGGGAAGACTGCTTCGACCCATTTAGACACATAGTCTACAGCGACTAAAATGTATTTATTTCCGTAAGAGGAGGGAAAAGGTCCCATAAAATCGATTCCCCAACATTCAAAGACTTCGGCTTCGAGAATGAATTTCTGTTGCATTTCATGTCTTTTGCTGATTTTTTCTCTACGTTGACATCTGTCACATTTTGCGATGTAAGCATGGGTGTCGCAAAACATTGTCGGCCACCAGAAACCTGCCTGAAGAAATTTTGCTACCGTCTTAAAGGTTACAAAGTGTCCAGCATAGTCAGATCCATGGCAATGAAATAAGATATTGTTAATTTCAGTTTCAGCGATGCATCGTCTGAACATTCCAACGGGGCAGTGTTTGTATAAATACGGTTCATCCCAATGGTAACGTCTAACTTCTCTAAAAAACTTTTTCCTTGAATAAACTTGGAGATTTTCTGGCTCTACGTCGGCGGCTAGATAGTTTACTATGTCAGCGTACCAAGGTCGATTCCTTAAACCCATATTTATTGCGTGCACCCCCAGACTCGAACCTTTTTCTTTGGGAGGTTCTGTTTTCACAGTGTTTAGAGGGTCGCTGGCAACATAAACTGGTAAATCAATGGTGATTTTCTTTGGAAAAGTTCTGATTCTATGCCCATACACGCTGTTGATCAAGTGGCTAAAGTTTGCGTCGATTGATCGAATAGCGCATGTATCGATCTATCTGTCTCTTTCAGGATCGATCGATGCATAATCGGTCAGTCCAATGTGACATATGAACAGGTCGTCAGTCTGATAAACGTTTTCTGTAGGTAAGAAATCGTTGATTGGAAAATCTTCATCGATTCTTATCCTAGACAGATGATCTACATCTCTGTTTTCTATTCCTTTCTTGTCTCTAGTTTCCATATAAAACTCTTGTAGTAGCAAGATCCATCAAATAAGTCTCGGCTTTGCGTCTTTCTATTGCATTAGGTACTTGATCGCAGCGTGGTCGGTATGAACAATGACTTTTGAGCCGACAAGATATTGACGGAATTTTCCGAATGCGAAAACTACTGCCAGTAGTTCTTTTTCCGTAGTTCCATAATTCCTTTGCGCTTCGTCGAGAGTTCGACTAGCGTAATAAACAACATGTAATTTCTTGTCTTTTCTCTGACACAAAACCGCACCTACAGAAAAATCATTTGCGTAGCACTTAATTTCAAATGGGAGATTCCAATCAGGTGCTTGTACGATGGGTGCGCTAATTAAAGCAGTTTTAATCTCTTCGAAAGCTTTAAGACATTCGGGGGTAAAATCAAATTTGACTTCTTTACACAGGAGAGCTGTCAAGGGTCTAGAAATTTTTCTGAAGTCTTGTATAAATCTTCTATAGAACCCAGCATGCCCGAGAAAACTTCTAACATGTTTTACTGAAGCGGCTGCTGGTAAACCGGTCATAACTTCTATTTTTGCGCGATCTACCTCTATGCCGGCAGCAGACACTTTATGTCCAAGGACAATTCCACTAGTAACCATAAAATTGCACTTTTCCCAATTTAGAACAAGATTCTTTTCTTCGCATCTTGCTAGCACTTTGCATAAATTGTCAAGACAACTTTTAAAATCGGATCCGTGGACCGAAAAATCATCCATAAAGACTTCCATGAAATCTTCAATTATATCTGTAAAGATAGACATCATACACCGCTGAAATGTAGCCGGTGCGTTGCAAAGTCCGAAGGGCATTCTACGATAGGCAAATGTTCCATAAGGGCACCGTGAAGGTTGTCTTTTCTTGGTCCTCCGGGTGGATAGGGATTTGGAAAAATCCAGAATAATCGTCGAGAAAACAGTAATACTGATGATTTGCTAACCTCTCAAGCATTTGATCAATGAAGGGTAGGGGGAAATGGTCTTTAATAGTGACTGCATTTAGCTTCCTATAGTCGATACACATCCAATGCCCAGTGATGGTTCGGGTAGGGATGTGTTCGATCTTATCGTTATTTACCACTGTAATTCCTCCTTTCTTGGGTACAACATGCACTGGTCTCACCCAATTGCTATCTGAAATCGGATAGATGACTCCCGCGTCAAGTAGTTTAATAATTTCCTTTTTAACTACATCTTTGAGATTGGGGTTTAGCCTTCGCTGGTGTTCTATTGATGATTTTGATTCATCCTCTAAATGAATACAGTGCATGCAGAGATCTGGAGAGATACCAGTGATAGCTTTGAGTTAATACCCAATAGCTTTTCTGTGCTTGTGTAACTTATTTAGCAACAATGCGAGCTCTCCATTACTCTGATCAGAATTAACTTTAACCGGATATGACTTATCATATAGAAATGCATATTTCAGTCCGGCATGTAATTGCTTTAACTCAACTTGCGGTGCTTTTTCCGAGCTCCAATCGTTCAGTAGAGTAGGCTGTCGATCGATAGTACGCTGCAGGTATCGATCGGTGTCGATCCTGTACTTGTCTGCATCCGTAGTGTTCTCAGTTGCGTTCATTAACCGCGTGCATTCATCGGTTCGGCTTTCAGTACTAAAAATCTCCTTTTCAGTGGTTGGCAAGGTGTCTTCCAAATCATCATCAGAATATAGATCAAAGGGTTCCTCAGCTAGAGCGGGGATATCGTCTATATTAAACGCTCGGTTATCGAACAAGGGACGTTGAGTTAGTTTTTCCATATCAAAAATCATCGGAATGTCTCCAACGTCTAAACGTATTTGTCCTTCCTTGACATCGATAATGGCTCCGGCTGTGGCGAGGAAAGGTCTACCTAAAATAATAGGGTCCTTTGGTTCTCGCATGTATCTTAGAATGACGAAGTCAGTTGGTATATGACAGTCGCCTATCATTACTGGCACATCCTCGAGTATACCTTCCGGCACTCGGACGGATCTGTCTGCAAGAACAAGGGATATTCGGGTAGGCTTAAATTGTGTGAAGCCCAGGGATGCGGCAACAGAGTAAGGCATTAAGTTGACACTTGACCCCAGATCGCAAAGTGATCTGCTGAATTGTTTGTCTTCTATTTTGCAATCTAAAACAAAAGTACCAGGGTCAGGTCTTTTTATTGGTGGTTTTCCTTGGATCATAGCACTTACTTCGTTTGACACCATTATGATGCTATGTTCTGTTGATGGAAAAGCTTTTAGACACCATGTCTTTTACGCAATTTTTTATCGATGGAGAAACTTTCATGACTTCACTCAGTGTCAATTCGACTTTCATTCTGTCAAGAGCTCTCTTACAGATTTCCTTTACCAATTCTCGCTTAGTTTGTGCACTGGTGAGGGGGAATGGTGGTAAGGTTTTATACACTCTCTCCACATCTGGTGCGGCAGATGCCGTTTGTGTCGTAGGGGGTGTCGGTTGTCGATCGGTACCATCATCCTCCTGCCGATCGATTTTGTCTTCTTTCTGTCGATCGATATTCTGCTTATTGCGTCGAGCGATAGAAGTCTCTCCCTCATCCTCATCACTAAGATAGAATAGTTTGGGATTCGTTTGATCAGGCTTTCCTTTTGCTGGTTTTCTCATTTCCAGTGGGATCGTCATTGGTAATGCTTTCCTTTTCAACTGGAGTGAGGCATTTTCCACTCCTAAGAAGAACAGCACTAACATGGCGTCTTGGGTTTTCATCAGTGCTCCCAGGAAGACGTCATATTTCCCTTTTAATAGAGATTGCGTTTTCTGCAACCTTGCTATCTAGCATCTTTATGTGGTCGTCGAGGGTTTCGAGTTTTGTCATTAATTCACTGTAAATCATTCACATCCTTCCTTCGAAGTCAGCGATCAACCTTCGATTTTCCGTGAAAGCTTGTTTTAGCCTGAATTTGGCTTTTCCTTTTCTTGATCCAACGGTTTCATCATAACTTCGGGTGAAGCTGCCTTCATGAAAATCTATAGGTTGATTGTTGAGCTGGTTTGTGTCCACAAAGTCTACTTGTTCTTGAAGTTCAGATAAAACCTTGTCACTTATCTGAAAGATTCCTCGTTGACTTTGTTCAAAAAGGATTGAATCGAGTTCAGAGTTTCTTTGAAATAGGTTAGTTAAGAATTGTTTGCATATTCCACTTCGTTCCTTCTCTCTAGATCCATCCTTTCATAAGCTCTACTGGCAGCCACATTCTCGATCATTTTTTTTTCGCATCTTTGGGGCTCTTGGAGCGGAAACTCCCTTCGCTTGCTGTATTGAGTATGTTTTGGTAGCGCAAGCTAACACCTCCGTAGAAAGCGTTAATCAGCTGGGGTTCCGAATATCCGTGATGGGGGCATTCGTTTTGGAGGTTTTTAAACCTCGACCAAGTATTTTTAAAGCATTCTCGTATGTCCTGGCGAAATGTGGAGAGTTTCCTTCTCACATCCCAGTAGCGGGCATCATCGAAGAATTGGTTGATGAATGCGCTCCTAATCTCTTCCCAACAAGTTAAGGATCCTTTTGGTGATAGGTGCAGCCACTTTTTGGCTTCTCCGGTTAAGGAGAACGAGAAAAATTTGCAGCGATTATTTTCGTCATTCACCATATCTTCCAATTTCTCGATGTGGTCAAGTGGATGCTCTGAAAGAGTCCCATGGAAAGGGTCCTGCCGTACCAGAATAAGGTGGTCAAGGTTTAGCTTGGACCTTATTGTTTCAATTTCTGGTAACTTTATGGCGGACATATTGGAATAGGTCCTGCTAGGGTTTGAAAATTCTTGCAAAGACAATGCTTTTTCATTCTTAAGGGATGTATGAATCTCAAAAGGAATTTCAGTCCCCTGTTCTTTCATAATTTGGCTGATTGCGTGGCATGATTGAACTATTTTCCTAGGGTTACTTTCCCTAATTCATTACTGGTAAGTTTAGAAAACTTACCTGCTTCCGGCTGGTTGTTACCGGTCGAGGATATCACTCAAATTATCCTAAGGAGTGACTTTACTCTCTCAAATAAGAGGTTCAGTTGTAGTACTTAGGGATCGAATCCACAGAGAGCTAGTGTACAAATAAGATGCAATCTTAGTGACTATGCTAGGTTGAAAATCGTTTAAAGTAAATTGCAGGTTTGCTGAGTAAGGATAAGATTACTAAGTTGAAAGGATTTGGTTTTGAAACAGTAAAGAAAAGTAGTTAGATTCAGAGTAAGTATTCAGGAATTCAGGATTATAAATACTATAAAGGCTAACAAGTTGCTTGCATGATATGTCAGAGCTCAACACTTATTAAATGAATCCATTAGCTCTCGCATTTTTTAGACCATCTATTACTTAGATGCTAAATGGTGTTGCGGTCGGCTATTCTGCCGATGGTATCGATCGATGTTTCGATAGGAATATGAACCGATACACCTCTAGCTAGGTCGATCGATTACTCTATAGGAGTATCGATCGATACGGCTCTAAGCAAGCTTTATGCGCGAGTTGATACAATGCTCACCATGATCTTAGATCAGCTTTCGCATATCTCAAGAGGGTCATTGCATGTTTAGGATGTTGTCAGATATTGCATGTAATAAACAATGCAATCCAAGTTCATGTTCTAGGTAGCTAAGCTAGAAAAAGCATTAATGAACAATCCTAACAATAAATATCACAACTATAGCAATTATAGGTTGGGGCTAATCCCTCATATCCTATTTAAACCCTAAATCTAACAAATGAATCTACTCAGACATGGCTAAGTAGTTCATAGCAACAAGGTAATAATAGAAATTCATAGACCTATTACAGGGTGAAAACTAAGGTTCTAATCACAAATATCTTTGGATCTCTCCTCTAGGTCTAGAATTCTATAACCTTTGTTAACAAAAGAACTGAAAAGAAATAAGTAGAAGAAGAAGAAACTCTTAGAAAACTTGTATCTAATTATTTGCTTGTAAAACTTGTTGTAACTTTTATTATTCTCTCTTTCTGTTTGCCAAAACACTTAGGCATATATACATATGAGTTCATTAGGTTAAAAAACTCGTCAGGGGCATTCTTGTAAAATGTGATATCTTGGGCTTCAAGTTCGGCCAGGTCCAACTTGTCTTTCTGCCGCCTCAGTGTCGATTGATAGTACAGGGTGTACATCGATCGATTATAGTCTCGACGTATCGTCCTTCGGCTAATGTGTCTCGATCGATTGCACAGAGTGTGCATCGATCGATGTGTAACTCTGGTGTCGACCTCTGGTCTTGATCACGGGTGAACTCTTCTTTAAGCTCCCAAAAGGCACCTAAAACATCAGTTTTCTCCAAAATGCTTCTGAACCTGAAAACATACCTAATAGACTCCAAAACATAGATAATAGTAGTAAAAACACTCATATACCATGGGTAAAAACGGGTAAAATCCATGGTATATCAACTCCCCCAGACTTAACCTTTTTCTTGTCCTCAAGAAAACACACAGGCAGTCTTTATGAAAGAGGTTTTGAAAAGCAGGGACTAAATCAAATTCAAACTTAGAATCATAACCTCTACATTGTTGCAAACCACATCTATGAGTCTGTCAATCACAGAAGCACATTATGCAATATCCTAATTAAACAACCTTGATCATCTAGCCAACAACTTAGCAATCATGTCTAACTAACCTCTCTACTGATTTCATTTCTGTACATAAAAATTAAAGTGCAGGCTTTACCTTGGGAGTATCAATCACAAGATGCAAGGTTGCTCAAACAAGTATCTGGACGCAGGTAAAAATTAGTTCCTATCCTCTCTCTCTCTACTATTTCTCTCTTAGTCAAGTCTGCTTTCATTTGCAAGACATTGACCAAGATTTGACTGGCTTCCATGAATCAAGCCTTAATGGTTGCAACCACCAAGTCCTGTTCACTTCTTTTTGACCTATATCCTAGGATTCATTGCGAAGCAAGTCTTGAAGGGGGTAACCACCAAGCCCTGTTCGAACCCTTTACCTATAGAATTCTTATGAATCAAGTCTCGAGGGGGGTAACCGCCAAGCCCTGTTCGAATTCCTTCCTAGTTAATAACTAACTAATCCTAGAACATAAATTTATGATAATTTTTCGATTTCTTTTTTTTTTTAATATTTTATTTAGAAAACTTATGAAATTTAAATCTAATTTCTAAAATGAAAGAGAGAGGGTGATAAAACTATCTACACAAGGCTTTTACCTTCCAGACTTGTTTGAAGCATCCGATCCCATGTATACCAAGACAAGCAAAGAATTGTCAGGTTAAGTAGGAAATCAGCTTTGGTTCCTCCAGAAAATCAATGAAAGTGTTGTCATAGCTGACACGTGATCAACTTTAGCATCTATAGTACATTCTGCATCAACAAATCTAAGAATGGTGCCAAAAAGATTGGTTAGATAAAAAGTGAAAATTTAAATTATCATTATCCCTTTCTTGACTCAATAAAAACCATTTTGAAAACATTTTTGGATGAAATCAAAAGGTAAAGGCATAGGCAATAATAAATTACACTGATATCAAAAAAGTTGAGAACGATATACCTGACCGCGATGCGTATTGATTGATGTTGAGTCGTCTTCGTCGATCGCTTCTGTGTGGTTCATGTCGATCGCTTCTGTGTGGTTCATGTCAATCGATATTGACTGTGTAATGTCGGTTGATTTCAATGGCAATCGTCTAGTCGTAACTGCAAAGAAAAACAAATACGAAAAATAAAATCCTAAAGATAAAATAAAATGAAAAACTACCTAACAGTGGGTTGCCTCCCACTCAGCGCTTTGATTATAGTCATCTAGCTTGACTTTGGATGGAATGAGCTACTGAGATGAAGTCCAGGTACTTGTTGAGAAACAAGTATCCTATGTATCTTTCTTCTCGCTGAACCATGCGTCAAATAGGTTTCTTGTGGCTTCATATTCTCTGGTTCGTTTCTTCTTTATCTCAATCAACTCATCAGTGATCCTTTAAATCCTTTCTTCATGACCTTCAATGCTGAACTCGTGCCATCCTAATTTCCTGTAGGCATGTTCCGAAAGATCACTGAGCTCCGCTTGCATTGAATCAAGGCGTTGGATCATTTTGTCGTGGATGGAGCTGGTATCGATCGATTCCTTTGTTGAAATTTTGGTCGATGGCTGTTGAGGTCCATCGATCGATGCGCTGGACCTTTTTGTCGATCTATTCTAAGGGTGCAGGTCTGCTCGCAAGCTGCCTCTGAATGGCTTTAATTTCTTTCTGCATCGCTTCTATGCTAGATTCCATGCTTCCAACCTCGTTAACAAGCGGGAAATACGTTTGGTCTAGACGTCTATCTTGTGAATCATCCACGCTTGTTATTGCCGAGTAGACTTCATCAGCTAATTTATCCAAATCGGCTCTGGTACAGATATCTGAAGTATGTATATCGATCGATGCAATAGGTTGTTCATCGGTCGATTTTTGCTTCTGCAGATTCTCGTGAAGCTTCTCGGCAAAGAGCTTCATCTGGCCGTCGGTTTCAGTCAAACGCCTATTGATCAATGTGAGGTTGAGCTCGTCAATCGATGCAATCGATGCAGCCTGATAATCAAGTTGACGTTGGAACTTCTCAGCCTCCTGCTGCATAGTATCTATTCGTAGTGCGAGTTCGTCCACTTCTTTGTCTACTAAGAAGTGTATATCAGCAATTTTCCTCTCAACTGCTTTCAGACGAGTGAATCCTCCAAAAGGAGCAAGGTGCAGCGGGGTTCATATCTGCATGTGCTTCATTGATAAGGCGGATAGATCTCTTTATCTCTCCTGTGCAGATGCTTAGATCCCCTAGGTTGTGGAAGATAGGTTCACAGGTTTTGGTGAGTTTACTGCTGAGACGAGCTTCTGCTTTCTTCAATTCTTTCCAGATATCTCCAAGAGACTCATCAACCTCATGTTTTGAGTAAGTGGTCGATGGTGTGGGCTCCATATCGATCGATGTGGATGTTACTCCGTCGATCGATATTGATCTTTTCTGGATATGGTTCTGTGCGTTGCGAAGATCTTCAAGTTCCAACTCAAGATGTTGAACCTTCTTGAGTAATCCCTGGTCTGCACTGAACATCCAGTTCATCTCACTGCGAAGCTTGTCTATGGCCTCTTCTTAACTATTTTCCATGGAGAGCTTTTCCCATTTGCGTTCTCCAAGTAAACCGGTAAACATCTCGTTGATCTCGTCTTTGGTGTAGGTTTCTTGCACCAATTCTCGTCTTGTAAATGAACTAGTGTGCTCTGGTAGACAGATGTAGGAGCGCTCGTCCATTGAAGTTCTTTGAAGCAATTTCTTGATGTTGTCTTTAGAAATTCTGATGACGTCACCATCTATTCCTCTAGCAAAACTTTTCTCGTCTCTGTAGACCCCATACTCATCTCTCTGCTTCCAAAAGAATTTTCGAACTCCATATCGATCGATTTCCGTTGAAAATATAGATCCTTTCTGTTGAGATGGTTATCCTCAGCTTCCTTTGGTTCGGTTGTTGTGTCTGCCTCCTGGTGCTGATAATGGTGGTCTGGTCCGTAGCGTTGTTGCTGGAATAGGTTGTGCGATCCATTGGCTAACTGTAGGACGTCTGCAATGTCTTCTCTGGATATGTGGAATGTTCGTCCATCCATTGAGCGTGCAAAGCCTTGTGAATCCCTGAAAATACCAAAGTCATCCGGGATTAGATTACCGAAATCAAGTACATTTGAATTTGTTACCTAGGATGGTTGGGTGTATGAATCGGTCGATGGCACAGGTTTTGAATCGGTCGATGGTTGTTCAGGCCTATCGGTCGATTGTACTGGTGCCGTGTCGATCGATGAGACTTCTTCGGGTTGGGTGATGTATTTTGGTGTGGCGGTCTCGACCGCAAAGCTCTCGTACTGGTAGTCGCTTGCCAAGCTCCCGATTGAGTAGTCTCCGTCTCGCTTGTTGTTGACTGTGTTGTCGAATGATGCGAGGAAAGTAGTATCGATCGATGGGGATGTGGTCCTGTCGATCGATGTCGTGATTCATAGGTTGTGGTGGAGAAGTCGATCTTTATCTTCTGGAAGGTTGTGACACTCTATAGCTCTCTCCTCCTCGTAATCATCAGTATACTCCTCAATGTGAGTAGTATTTGCAGCATGTGGTGGGATGTAGTAGTCGTTCTCCCACATGTTTATTTCGAAAACACCTTCTGGAAACTCCTCCTCGATCTGATTGAATAGTGAATCGATCGATGACCATGTGTGGCTGTCGATCGATTTCGGTTCACCAGAGATGATCGATGAGACAGTGCTACTATCGATCGATTCTGCGGTCTCTGTCTCGTATTCGCCTTGTGAGTCGTATTCATCTCCACAATAGCAAACAGCTACAAGGTCTGAGCCGTCTTGGATCTTCTTAGGGATCTTGATGACTCGTATTGGATCATAGTAGACCGTAGGGTTGATTAGGGTTAGACACAGTTTGTTTGTGTTAAGGTTGCAGACTGCTCCAACTGTGGCTAGGAAGGCTCTTCCAAGTAGAAAAGAAGTAGGTAGGGTTATCTTGACGTCCAAGACATGGAAGTCTACTGGAATTAGGGCTTCTCCTATGGTAACCTCAAGGTTTCTCAGAATTCCTCCAGCGTTCTGCTGAGAACAATCCAAAAAGATGAAAGATTCTTCAGTAAGCTCTATCTTCAGACCTAGATGGTCTGCTATCACATTGGGTAAGATGCTAACTCCAGATCCTGTGTCACATAGGGCACGTGGGAAGTTGATCCCCTGTACTGAGCAAGGAACGACAAACTTTCCTGGATCACCCTTCTTCTCTAGTTTGATCCTCTTCTTCATACTTTCTCTGACTTGGTTGAACATCCTCTTGATGTCTTCTTCTGTCTCCATAGTTTCTCTGAAAAACATCCACAATCTGTGTGAAAAGTAGGCTTCTTCAAAGGGTTTCTCTGTAGGTATCCTTAGAATTCTCTTTTTGACACTTGCCAACTCTTTCTCATTAACTCCTCTTTTAAGGTGTTTAGGAACCTTCTCTTTCCTTTTTTTGAGAACTCTGCCATCTTTTTCCTTTTCTATCTCCATTGGATCAATAATATCCGTGGGTTTCTTCATTATGGCGGTTGGTGAGTTTCTGGAAGGCTTAGATTGCTCCCGGAGTGCATTAAGTCGTGCAACATCTATCTTGGGAAGTTACACTCGGCGTGTGATAACTGAATATCGATCGACAGCTTCTGGAGTGTGTCGATCGATTTCTTTATCATTCGGTCGATTGATGGGACGTCTGTCCTGTCGGTCGATGTTGTAAGGGCTGGGCGGATGTGGGTGCTTTGCTGTGAACTCCTCGTGAGTAAGTATCTTCACGGTGTTGCACTCGTTGGTGGATCTTTCAAGATCCATCGGTCGATGCTCGTCTTGTTCCACCAATCGATTGGTGTTGGCATACATCGATCGATGTGGTAGTCCTGACATCGATCGAATCCAGTGGTTGCCGCCAATACTTTTGATCCGGAAGTCTCCCTCTTGCAGCTTCTCTTGCTTTACCACTCTCCAAAAATCATCCTCTATGATAGCACTGACGTTGTGGCCTGTTGTTTCTTCTCCAGTCCCTTTTCCTAAAGCTTCCTGCTTCTTAACAGCTTCTCCTGTCTGAATCACTTGAGTCTCTAGTTTCTGCACATGGGTACTCAAAGCATCAAGCTTTGTGTTCAAAGTGGTGTAGACAGCGTCGATCTTTCCATTGAAGTTCACCTTTAACTGCTGCTGGCTTTCAAGAACTTTGCTGAGCATGTCTTCTAGCTTTCCTTCTGGGGTTGGTGTGGGTGGCTTCATGTAAGATGAGTTTCCATAACTCCTGTTGTTGTTGGGGTTGCTGCTGTTGTAGTTTCCTCTCTGTCCTACGAAGTTTCTGTTTCCTTGGTTTCCAGATCTCTTAAATCCGGTTACACTGATCCAGTTGACTTCTGCTTCTATGTAGTCATCTTCTTCATCAGCTTCTGCATCCTCCACTGAGCAGATTTGCTTGTTTAGCAGTTTCTGAACATTGTCAAGTGTACCTTGTACCTCATTTATCTGTTCTTTTCCAAGGAACGCTGCAGATCCTGCTCTTACAATGTTCTTTGTGCTGTTGCTGGATGCTAGGTTGTCTATTAGCTTCACAGCATCTTCAGGATTCCTTGTGGTGAAGTTGCCTTCACTCGCAGTGTCTAGAGCCATCTGATATTTCAGTGCGATGCCTCTGAAGAAAGTGCAGAGCAGCTGCACTTTGTTGAATCCATGGTGTGGGCAGTCTCGCTGGTAAGACTTGAATCTGATCCAGGTATCCTTGAATGTCTCTCCAGGCTCCTGATTGAATGTGGCAATTTTCCTCCTTAAGTCTTCAGCGCGCGCATCATCAAAGAAGTTACGCAAAAATGCGTTTTTAAAGTCGCTCCAGGATATAAGAGATCCTGGTGGTAGCTGCTTAAGCCACTGTAAAGCTTCTCCAGATAAAGAGTGTTTGAAGAGCTTACAGAGAAGGTAGTCCACAGGGACTCCATTGGCTTTGATAGCAGATAAGAGATCCTCGAACCTATCCAGATGGTCCATGGGATTCTCACTGGACAGCCCATAGTAAGGTGTCTGTCCCACAAGGATGTAGTACTGCGGCTTCAGCTCGAAATCGCCTCTCTGAATAGCAGGAGGACGAATGGCTGATCTGTTGGTGTAGAACTCATCTGGACGGTTGTAGTCAGCTAGTGTTCGAGCAGCTTCTTCTACAGGTTGAACAGCTCATGTAGGTGCAGTTTCTGGCTCAGGGATTAATTCATTCTGAGCGTTGAGTTTCTGACCTGCTTCATTACGAAGGTGACCTTCTTGGTCAGGCAAGTCTACATTCTCATTTCGTGTGAGAATAATAGGCGCAACCATGACTCACGGAGTAGTATCGATCGATATACAGTTAGGGGTATCGATCGATGTCGGACGAAAGATGTCGGTCGACGGTGAAGTAATGTCGGTCGACGTGAAGGTGCGAGTATCGGTCGACGAAGACGGTGTCTCGGTCGGCAGGGGTGCGTCAATGTCGGTCGACAGGCAGTTGATGTCGTCGATCGATGCGGAACGGATTTCCTTTGTGGATTGAACGTTCCAAGCTAGCAGGGTCTTCTGAGAATAAAAGTTGGGATTCCTTGTTGCTTCTGTTGCTGCTGGGCATGTACCTGAAAAGACAAGAAAACATTTTGTGTCAGAAAACAAATTAAAATAAAAATAGAAATAACCTAGACCTAATCAGATTAGATCCTATTGTATCAAAGCTCCCCGGCAACGGCGCCAAATTTGATATCACTCCAATTACCCTAAGGAGTGACTTTACTCTCTCAAATAAGAGGTTCAGTTGTAGTACTTAGGGATCGAATCCACAGAGAGCTAGTGTACAAATAAGATGCAATCTTAGTGACTATGCTAGGTTGATAATAGTTTAAAGTAAATTGCAGGTTTGCTGAGTAAGGATAAGATTACTCAGTTGAAAGGATTTGGTTTTGAAACAGTAAAGAAAAATAATTAGATTCAGGGTAAGTATTCAGGAATTCAGGATTATAAATACTATAAAGGCTAACAAGTTGCTTGCATGATATGTCAGAGCTCAACACTTATTAATCAGCTCTCGCATTATTTAGACCATCTATTACTTAGATGCTAAATGGTGTTGCGGTCGGCTACTCTGCCGATGGTATCTACCGATACACCTCTAGCTACGTCGATCGATACACCTCTAGCTACGTCGATCGATTACTCTATAGGAATATCGACCGATACACCTCTAGCTACGTCGATCGATTACTCTATAGGAGTATCGATCGATACGGCTCTAAGCAAGCTTTATGCGCGAGTTGATACAATGCTCACCATGATCTTAGATCAGCTTTCGCATATCTCAAGAGGGTCATAGCATGTTTAGGATGTTGTCAGGTATTACATGTAATAAACAATGCAATCCAAGTTCATCTTCTAGGTAGCTAAGCTAGAAAAAGCATTAGTGAACAATCCTAAGAATAAATATCACAACTATAGCAATTATAGGTTGGGGCTAATCCCTCATATCCTATTTAAACCCTAAATCTAACAAATGAATATACTCAGACATGGCTAAGTAGTTCATAGCAACAAGGTAATAATAGAAATTCATAGACCTATTAGAGGGTGAACACTTAGGTTCCAATCACAAATATCTTAGGATTTCTCCTCTAGGTCTAGAATTCTATAACCTTTGTTAACAAAAGAACTGAAAAGAAATAAGTAGAAGAAGAAGAAACTCTTAGAAAACTTGTATCTAATTATTTGCTTGTAAAACTTGTTGTAACTTTTATTATTCTCTCTTTCTGTTTGCCAAAACACTTAGGCATATATAAATATGAGTTCATTAGGTTTAAAAATTCGTCAAGGGCATTCTTGTAAAATGTGATATCTTGGGCTTCAAGTTCGGTCAGGTCCAACTTGTCTTTCTGCCCTCGTCGATTGATAGTACAGGGTGTACATCGATCGATTATAGTCTCGACGTATCGTCCTTCGGCTAATGTGTCTCGATCGATTGCACAGAGTGTGCATCAATCGATGTGTAACTCTGGTGTCGACCTCTGGTCTTGATCACGGGGAACTCTTCTTTAAGCTCCAAAAAGGCACCTAAAACATCACTTTTCTCCAAAATGCTTCTGAACCTGAAAACATACCTAATAGACTCCAAAACATAGATAATAATAGTAAAAACACTCATATACCATGGTTAAAAACGGGTAAAATCCATGGTATATCAGTCGATGTGGATGGTCGTATGTCGAGCGATTCCTGTCGACCACTATCGGTCGATTCTGGTATAACCATGTCGATTGATCCCAGCGTCATAGTATCAGATGTCACCATATCGTTCGATGCGTCAGTATCTGCGTCGATCGATAGTTTGGCGAATTGTGCAAGTCCTTCCTCTAGGTACCTGTGTAAGCAGGAAGTGAAGAAAAAATTTTAGTAAACAGAAAGTAAAATCTAGACTATACTGTAAACTTAATCTAATGGTGATAAGAAAGAGTCCCCGGTAACGGCGCCAAATTTGATATGTGCTCAAATTATCCTAGAACAACTTTACTCTCATCAAAAGAGGTTCAATTGCGGTACTTAGGGATCGAATCCACAGAGACTCTTGGATCACACAATAGATATATAGTCTTCGAAATAAAGCTAGATGGAATGGTTTAGAATAGTAACTCAAATGAACTTTAGAAAAATCGATCGATAGACCTATGCGAATATCGATCGACGAACAGGACAATTGCTCGATTTCAGAATATGGGATTTGTTATCAATTCAGGAAGGTAGCTTGATCAAGGTAAACCTTTAGGTATGATAGGCATAATGCTTTAGGCATTAAAGGTGTTTTAGATATGGTTGTTTTGGAACTCAACTCTTAGAAACAATCTATAGGATTGTCTAATAGCTGGATCTCAAGCCAGTCAGCTGTCGCTTGTTCCAACTTGAGAAAGCATCGATCGATTTGTCTTTCGGACTATCGATTGATGTGCCTTTCAGATAATCGATCGATGAGTAATTGTCGTATAGATCGATTAGCCTTCCAGTAAGCATTACCGAGCAGGTTGATGGGTTCTCAGATTAACTAGGGCAACTTTCGTCTTTAGCTAATTAATAAGATCAGACTAGTCTATTTTCAGGCAATTCACCATGCTGTCGCTTGCGCAAATTAAACCTAAGATCTAAGTCAAGGGTGATCAATTCCTTAACTTGGCATTAAGCACAACTAGAATGAAAGAACTATTAAAACACCCTAACAATCATAATATGATTAGCAATACATAAATCAACCTTAGGTGAACCTAAATGTAACAGTAGAACTATTCAGACATATTCATAAGAAGCAAAGTTATGATGGTCTGAATAATACTTAAATAAAACTTAATGAAAATAGTAATAGAGTAAGAAAACAAAAGGAGTTCAAGATCTTCTCTGTTTACGAAGTTCAGATCTCTCTCTCCAGGGTAGATATCTTCTTCTCCAACTGATTCTCTAAGCTATTACTTCTCTCCTTGGTGATGACTTTGGTGGCTTCTTTAGTTGCCTCCTTGATTTCTTGCTTTCTTTCTTGCTGATAACTCCTTATTTAAATGGTACAAAAACCCTAAAAACATGACCTAACAGGCGGCCAGGGTGTATTATGCAAATAAAAAATCTTTTGGACATCTTCGTAAATCTTCTATTCTTCATTAATCGCGAGTGGCATTGCATCGACCGATATGGCAAACGGAATCGATTCGTGTGATATTCTATCGATCGATACTAAATGTTGTGTCGGTCGATGCCTTCTTTAGTAGTCAGCTCCGCGAGTGAATGTAACATCTTCCAAAAAGATCTCAAAATGCCTCATAATCGTCACTTTATTCCAATGATTCTAAACCTGAAATATCACTAAGCTACAAAATGCATATAAAACCTTTGAAAACATATGAAATTCATAGGATAAATAGGGTAAAATATAAGGCCTATCAGGCGGCTTAGAATACCCTGGGAGGACAACCTGCACGGGTTGGACGCACGGACGTAAGGGGATACGCGGGGTGGCCATACGCGGACTGGACCAACACCACCTGACCTGGGGGGTCAGCTTCTTCCTTTGAGAGCCATGTGATTGGTCGAAATAATTATGCCTCCAATGGCATTTTAGTCATTTTGTTTTAATGTTTTAGGGCTTTCTAAGCCTAAGTATAAATACTTTAGTAATCTTTCTTGTGAGATCTATGTTATTTTCTCTCTAAGAACACAAAAGCAATTTGGTGAAAATTTTATCTTTGAATCATAATCTCATCTTATCTTTGTGTTCTTGAGTGTTTGATTTCATCTTCTTTCTTTCTCTACATGATTAAGCTTAAATCTCTCATGGATTTAAGAGTAAGCATGTGGATTAGTGAGTAGATCCATTTAAGATTCATGGGTTAGGGTGATTGAGAGTGATTAAGTGTAGATCCAAGGTGCTTAGTGTTAGAACTTTTTTTTCCTTACATAATTGAGTGTTTTTAATGCTATATTTGAGTTGGCCTCTCAAACATAGAGCTTTAGGCATTTCCGTCCGGAAGGTGTTCGCTGAAATGCCTGAATCAACTCATCTATGCTTTTAGTTTTCTTTACCTAAGGGATTAGTTGTTAAAGAAGCTAGGATTGCTATTAGACTCATTTTTAGTGTTTGCTTTGATCATTACAGTCAAAGGGATTTGATGTATTTGGGTGATGATTGTAAAAGAACATTCATCTAGGGATAGAGTTGTTTAAGCATAGTGTCTAGGCATAAGGAATAAGATTGATTGAAAAGTTTGACATCTTGGATTGAACCTTAATCACTTAAGATCAAGTCCTTATACCCATGGATCTCATCTCCTCATATTGAAAGAAAGTTTCATCTTTTATTGCGTTTAAGTATAGTCTTAGTTTAAAAATCATCTCACTTAATGGTTGCATTTAGATTAGGTATAGGCTTGCATTCCCTTTGCTTTAGAATCACTTAGAACTGGTTTGACATCCTTTATACTATAACATTTGATTAAGACCCTTGAAAAGTCATAGCATCAAATTGGCGCCGTTGCCGGGGATCGAACCCATGTCACCCGCGTGGCAGGCGGGAATAAAAAAAAAAGAATTATGAAAAGGGGGCTAGCAATGTTAGAATGAGCTGAAAAGAGTTTAAAATCCCTTGTAGATTTCAAAAAGAAAGAGTTCTAAGTGCCAAAGTATCTTTGAGTGTTTTGGGGAAGTCTTTGGGTGAGAGATGTGAGTGGAGTTTTGGCATTGAGAATAAGGGTGTAACTTGTATATTTGGGAAAATGGTAGAACACTGGAGATTGATGAGCATAGTATGCATGAGTTGATCTCTTTCTTAGATATATTATGTGCAATGTCAAGGCTACTTTGTTTTGTCTTGGCCACACTCATTCTTCACTTCTTTTTGGGTTTTATAGCTCTCAAACATCTCAAATCACACCATAGGATGCTCCAACACCTGATAGGGACAAATGAATGCAAAATGGATCCTAAAGATGTCTAAGTCCTAATTTATATGATCAAAATGCATAAAATGGAATGCTAAAATAATAAAAATGTGCAAGATATCAACTCCCCCACACTAGTCCTTCACTTGTCCACAAGTAAACTTTCAAGAACTATGGAGGAGAGGTTTGAAGGTGGGGACTCATAACCAAAAGAAGCTCTTCTTAGTTCTCAACATGATAACCTTGCATAATCATACCAAATAGTAAGAGCAAAGATTTTATCTAACTCTAACTTCTCTAGGCCTATCTTAACTCGTTTGATCTCTACACTCAATATTATGAATCTACAAACTCAAATCAGCCAACTCTAACATTCATTAAGCAAAATATCAAGTGAATTCTTGCAAATGGTCAATTGGTCCAAGTCTGGTTTGGTAAGAGAAGGCTTTAGTATAAAGTGAATCAAGAGGTTGAAGATGTTCTTTCAAGGTGGCTTACTCTCAAAACAAAGTAGCCTTGACATTACACATAATATATCTAAGAAAGGGATCAACTCATGCATACAATGCTCAATCTCCATTGTTCTACCCTTTTCCCAAATATACAAGTTACACCCCTATTCTCAATGCCAAAACCCCACTCACATCTCTCACCCAAAGACTTCCCCAAAACTCTCAAAGATACTTTGCCACTTAGAACTCTTTCTTTTTGAAGTCTACAAGGGATTTTAAACTCTTCTCAGCTCATTCTAACATTGCTAACCCCCTTTTCATTATTCTTTTTTCTTTTATTGTAGTTGGGGGCCAAGACTTTCTTTTTAAACTTGAGCTTTTGAACATTTCATTTCTCTTATCCCTTCTAGACTAAATCACTTATAACCTTAGAGTTCCTTGAGTCAACCTTTTCTTTCCTCTCTTTTTCACATTCCCAAAACCACACATTACAACACTCACCCCCATCCTAGAAGCTAGACAATAGAGTCTCTAATCTAGCAAGAATGGAGACCAAGCATTGTCGTTCCCAATACTCTCAACATTATGCACATGTAAGGCTTTCCAAAGAGGCCTCACTTGACAATCAATCAAGGCTTGAAAGGAGGAAATGGTCTAAGGGAATGGAGTACCACTTGAGTTTGTTAAAAATATTGGCAAAATAAGAGAGACAACTCAAGTGTGTATAGCCATGACTCAGTACACAAAGAACCATAAGCAAGACGTATTAAATTCATTCAGTTCAAGTAAGATTGTAGTTGGCATCAAAGAGTGAGTTTCAACAATCAAATGAGTTTCAAGAGGAGTTTTAAGGCTCGAAGTCTACAAGCTTTCTAAAGGATGCTCAAGCTACTTGATGTCTTGCATATTTACATGGTTTTAACATCCATATCTTGTGCATTTTGATCATATAAGTTAGACATTAGGCATTACTAGGATCCATTTTGCATTCATTTGTCCTTATCAGGTGTTGGAGAATGCTTTGGTGTGATTTGAGGCATTTGGGAGTCTTATGGCCCAAAAGAGCTGAAGAATCAAGTTTGGCCATGGAAAGAGAAGTCAATCCATGATCTGGTCGAGATAAAGATGAGCATGGACGGAGGCCTTAGAGATGTTTTCTGTTGCTAAGATTTTGTGGAGACACAGAAAATTGAGTTCCCTTTCCAATGGAAGTGGTATCAAGTCATTTGGAGTTGTATTGGAGGAGTTATGATCAGTTTACTAGAAGCACATCAAGCTGGCCGGGAAGACTGGTCCGGGTACAGCTACCCGGTCGGGAGAAAAGCGCTGGATGAGACCAGGCCGGGAAGACTAGGCCGGGTTGGGCAGTTTGGCCCAACCCTTGACCATTTTTCACCCTCTTTTCCTATTGGTTGAAGCCTAATTGACCCTATGGACCTTTTAGTATTTTTCTATGATGTTTTTAGGACTTCTAAGCCTTGTATAAATACACTTATATCTCCCAAAGTGGGAGTATCTCATTTTCTCTCAAGACTTTGCCTCATATTGTAAAAGCTTGAATCTTTTTATCAATCTAAGGAAGCTCTTCATCTTATATCTTGTTTCTCCTTCTCACAAACATGATTAGCCTTGAATCTCACATAGATTTAAGGTTTTTCATGGAGATTAGTGAATAGACACACTTTGGATTCATAGGCTAGGGTGATTAAAGGTGATTAGTGAAGATCTAGGGTGTTTAGTGTTAGATCTACTCGTTTCCTTGCTTGTTGAGGGTTCTTAACACTATTTTGGTCTTGATCATATCAAAATAGATCTATAGGCATTTCCGCCCAGAAGGTGTTCGATGAAATGGCTGAACCAACTCTTCAATGCTTTTAGCTTGCTTTACCTAAGGGATTAGTTGTTAAAGGAGCTAAGATTGCTATTAGACTTTTCTCCATGCTTGCCTTAGTCATTACAGTCAAAGAGTTTTGATGTATTGGGTGATCATTGCAAAAGAGCATTCATCTAGGGATAGAGCTTGCTTAGTTTTGTTGTTTAGGCATACGGAGAGTGTTTGATTGATTGCTTGCCACCCTTAGATTGGATCTTAATCACCTAAAGTCAAGTCCCTAGTCCCATGGATCCTACCTTAGCATTTGATTGAGTTCTTGCACTTATTTCATGATTGGATTTTAGATCACCTTGTTTATATTTTTAGGATCTTAGCTTGTTACCTTCATCGATCTTCTTGTTTGCTTAGATTACGGAAGCTTGTGTATTCTTGGTGCTATAAATCTCTAGTTCTCTGTGGTTCGTCAACCTTTCTATACTATCATTTGACTTGGGAGCCTTGAAAACTTCCATTATCAAATTGGCGCCGTTGCCGGGGAACTAGTAGATTTATCATTAGGATTTCAATCTTTCTTGAGACTAAGCTTTATTTTCTTGCTTTTTTTTACTTTGTATAGCTACTAACTCTTTATTCTAGTGCTTTTGTTCTTACAGTGATGGCTTCAAGCTACCTTGAAAAGCCACAAGAAGAGGAAGATGACATTGAAGGTGAGCCATATGTCTATGTGGAACCACCACCCTTTGATATACGCATACTCACACCAGACCAAAGGGTGGAGTTGCATCGGCTTCAGAGAATGAAAGAGAATTGGGGCAAGCCAATGAGATCCCTGGCACGAATGATCTGGGTACACCTCATTAGGGATCGAGCAGAGTTTGAAGAAAGGGAGGTTACACAACATGAGTTTGATGTTGCTAATGACCTTAAAGAGGTAATGTATTGGGTTCCACCACTCCAGCTGGAAGGTACAAGCATTTCAACTTTAGAACTTCAACTTGAGGAAATTTGCTTGCCTTGTGGTGAGAATATTGCCTATGATGATTCTCTTGAGCTCATCAATGAATGTCTTGATGTGATATGTGAAACTAGGAAACTAGATGAGTTGAGAATAGAAAAGCTTGTTAGAGATCATATTGAAGTTTGTTTTGACAAGAGTTATCTATGTGTTTCATTTGATCTTGAATCTGAGTTTTTCATTCTTAATGAACCTAGACCTCTTCTTGCACTTGCTGATCTAGGGGATGAACTTGATGTGGATAAGATCTTGCTTGAGATATAAAACCCCCATGCTGAAAATTATCATGAGAATGTGAAGATTTTGTTTTATTTGGTTGATGGAGATAGAGTTGACTACTTTGTTAAAACTTCATTTGCACCTGTAGTTGATTTTGTGTTTCCACCACATGCTTTCGATTCTCATGACCATTTGAACCTCAAAGAGCATCTCATGATTCATGATACATCTTTAGTGAAGCTCATGACCATGAGAATCGAAAGCATGTGGTGGAAACACAAAATCAACTACAGGTGCAAACGAAGTTTTAACAAAGTAGTCAACTCTATCTCCATCAACCAAATAAAACACAATCTTCACATTCTCATAATAAATTTCAGCATGGGGGTTTTCTATCTCAAGCAAGAGCTTATCCACATCAAGTTCATCCCCTAGATCAGCAAGTGCAAGAAGAGGTCTAGGTTCATTAAGAATGAAAAACTCAGATTCAAGATCAAATGAAGCACATAGATAACTCTTGTCAAAACAAACTTCAATATGATCTCTAACAAGCTTTTCTATTCTCAACTCATCTAGTTTCCTAGTTTCACATATCAGATCAAGACATTCATTGATGAGCTCAAGAGAACCATCATGGGCAATATTCTCACCACGAGGCAAGCAAATTCCCTCAAGTTGAAGTTCTAAAGAGGAAATGCTTGTACCTTCCAGCTAGAGTGGTGGAACCCAATACATTACCTCTTTAAGGTCATAAGCAACATCAAACTCATGTTGTGTAACCTCCCTTTCTTCAAACTCTGCTCGATCCCTAATAAGGTGTACCCGGATCATTCGTGCCAGGGATCTCATTGGCTTGCCCCAATTCTCTTTCATTCTCTGAAGCCGATGCAACTCCACCCTTTGGTCTGGTGTGAGTATGCGTATATCAAAGGGTGGTGGTTCCACATAGACATATGGCTCACCTTCAATGTGATCTTCCTCTTCTTGTGGCTTTTCAAGGTAGCTTGAAGCCATCACTGTAAGAACAAAAGCACTAGAATAAAGAGTTAGTAGCCATACAAAGCAAAACAAAGCAATAAAATAAAGCTTAGTCTCAAGAAAGATTGAAATCCTAATGATAAATCTACTAGTTCCCCGGCAACGGCGCCAATTTGATAATGGAAGTTTTCAAGGCTCCCAAGTCAAATGGTAGTATAGAAAGGTTGTCGAACCACAGAGAACTAGAGATTTATAGCACCAAGAATACACAATCATCCTTAATCTAAGCAAACAAGAAGATGGATGAAGGTAACAAGCTAAGATCCTAAAAATATAAACAAGGTGATCTCAAATCCAATCAAGAAATAAGTGCAAGAACTCAATCAAATGCTAAGGTAGGATCCATGGGACTAGGAACTTAACTTTAGGTGATTAAGTTCCAATCTAAGGGTGGCAAGCAATCAATCAAACACTCTCCTTATGCCTAAACAACAAAACTAAGCAAGCTCTATCCCTAGATGAATGCTCTTTTGCAATGATCACCCAATACATCAAATCCCTTTGACTGTAATGACTAAAGCAAGCATGGAGAACAAGTCTAATAGCAATCTTATCTCCTTTAACAACTAATCCCTTAGGTAAAGCAATCTAAAAGCATTGAAGAGATGGTTCAGGCATTTCATCGAACACCTTCCGGGCGGAAATACCTATAGATCTATTTTGATATGATCAAGACCAAAATAGCATTAAGAACCCTCAACAAGCAAGGAAACAAGTAGATCTAACACTAAACACCCTAGATCTTCACTAATCACCTTTAATCACCCTAGCCCATGAATCCAAAGTGTGTCTATTCACTAATCTCCATGAAAAACCTTAAATCTATGTGAGATTCAAGGCTAATCATGTTTGTGAGAAGGAAACAAGATATAAAATGAAGAACTTCCTTAGATTGATAAAAATATTCAAGATTTTACAATATGAGGCAAAGTCTCGAGAGAAAATGAGATACTCCCACTTTGGGAGATATAAGAGTATTTATACAAGGCTTAGAAGCCCTAAAAACATCATAGAAAAATACTAAAACGTCCCTAGGGTCAATTAGGCTTCAACCAATAGGAAAAGAGGGTGAAAAACGGTCAGGGGTTGAGCCAAACTGCCCAACCTGGCCTAGTCTTCCCGGCCTGGTCTCATCCAGCGCTTCTCTCCCGACCGGGTAGCTGTACCCGGACCAGTCTTCCCGGCCAGCTTGATGTGCTTCTAGTAAACTGATCATAACTCCTCCAATACAGCTCCAAATGACTTGAAACCACTTACATTGGAAAGCTAACTCAATTTTCTGTGTCTCCACAAAATCTTAGCAACAGAAAACATCTCTAAGGCCTCCGTCCATGCTCATCTTTGTCTCGACCAGATCATGGATTGACTTCTCTTTTCATGGCCAAACTTGATTCTTCGGCTCTTTTTGGGCCATAAGACTCCCAAACACCTCAAATCACACCAAAGAATGCTCCAACACCTGATAAGGACAAATGAATGCAAAATGGATCCTAATGCCTAACTTATATGATCAAAATGCACAAGATATGGATGCTAAAAAATATGTAAATATGCAAGACATCACTACTTACCATGATTACAAAGGTTATCAAATTGAGTACTTAGCATGAGCTCTTTACAAGGCTGGTATCATCCTAGTCCCCAATGCATGATGCAATCCTATATGCTCAAGACTTCAAATATTTTTTTTTTCTTTTTTCTTTATGAAAATAAGTGAATGATCTAGACTCAATCCTAATGCAACTTTGTGGTTCTTTTTGTAATTTTCAAAATTTTCAAATTTTTATGGTTTTTCTATGCAATAGCTATTTACAAATGCATGCTTATGACATGAAACACAAGATGATTAGAAACTTGTCACCTCCCCCACACTTAATTCACACACTCTCTGTGTTTGTTAAGTGGAGAGAAGGGACTAAAGGAAAAACTAAATGCAAAGACAAATGGTATGTACAATGGTAAGGTTTTGGAGTACCTCTATGGAGCATGAGAAGAGGCTGATGCCTCGCCCTCGGAGTCATCTTCCTCATAGGTGGAGTCAAGTGAAGGTGACTCATTACCGGACTAGGATTGGAAAGATGGTGGGTTCCTTTTTGCGGCGAAGAAGCTGCTTCTTTGTTCGTGGTGCTGAGGGATATACAAGTGGCTGAGATGAATGGATTCAAGAAAATAGATGATGTCTTGCATATTTACATGTTTTTAGCTATCATATCTTATGCATTTTTGCTCATTTAGATTAGGCATTAGGCATCTTTAGGCTCATTTTGCATTCATAAGTCCCTATTAGGTGTTGGAGCACACTTTGGAGATATTGAAGATGTTTGGGAGTTTTGTGATGAAAAAAGAAGGTTTTAAAGATGAACATGGACAGAGGCCTTAGGAATACCTTCTGATGCTAATATTTGGTGGAGACATGGCATTCTGAGTTAGCTTTCCAATGGAAGTGGTTTCAAGACATTTGGAGCCATATTGGAGGAGTTATGATCAATTGAGTGGAAGCATGTCAAGCAACCCGGGTGAGCACACCCGAGGCTAACCATCAAACCTCGCCTGGACAAGCTCAGGACGCGGCCAGGACGACCGGGACAAGCACCCGCACGTCCTGATTGTGCTGAACGCCTAGAATGGACCTGGCACACGCGGGTTGCACTGCCCGCGGGAACGAGGGACTGGCATGCGGCCTGGCACACGCGGGTTGCACTGCCCGCGGAAGGAGGCACGAACGCCGCGGCCTGGCACACGCGGGTTGCACTGCCCGCACGGGAAGGAGGCACGCACGCGGCCTGGCACCCGGACGTCCACCCAGCCACCACTACCCGCGTATGGAGTGCACCCGGTCAAGGACACACAGCGACGGACCCGCGGCTTAGAGATCACGGACGGATGGACACCCGACCTGCACTTACCCGAGCACCTCGACTACTCCTTTCTACCCACGTACGAGGAGATGGACGAACACCAAGGACACCCGGCTGGTCACACCCGGCCATGGACCAGTCCAGCCTGCCCGGGTGTCCCACCCCCCTTCCTTTCTTCCTAGCTTCTCATTGGTTGAAAATCAAGTTGGCCAAGGACCTTTTAGTAATTTTTATTTTATGTTTTAAGGGTTTCCAAGCCCCATATAAATACTCTTGTATCCCCTTTGAGGGACTTATCTCATTTTCTATCTAAGAACACATAAACCTCTTGAGAAAGTTTCATCTTGATTCTTAATCTCATCTTGTCTTTGTGTTTTTGATTGTTTGATTTCATATCCTTTCTTTCTCTATATGTTTGAGCTTGAATCTATCATGGATTTAAGAGTAAGCATGTGGATTAGTGAGTAGATCCTTCTAAGATCCATGGGTTAGGGTGATAGAGAGTGATTAAGTTAGATCCAAGGTGTCTATTGTTAGATCTATCATTTCCTTGCATAGATTTGGTATTTTTAAAGCTATATTTGAGTTGGCCTCTCAAGCATAGAGCTATAGGCATTTCATGCCCGGAAGGTGTTCTATGAAATGCCTGAACCAACTCATCTATGTTTTAGCTTGCTTTGCCTAAGGGATTAGTTGTCAAAGGAGCTAGGATTGCTATTAGACTCATTCTCCATGTTTGCTTTGATCATTACAGCCAAAGGGATTTGGTGTACTTGGGTGATCATTGCAAAGAGCATTCATCTAGGGATAGAGCTTGCTTAGTTTTGTTGTCTAGGCATAAGGATTAGATTGATTGAAAAGTTAGCATCTTGGATTGAAGCTTAATCATTTGATATCAAGTCCCTATACCCATGGGTCTCACTCTCCTCATAAGAAAGAAAGTTCAATATTTTATTGCATTTTAATATTGTCTTAGTTTCTCAATCATCCTCTCATCTTGATAGACTTAGATTAAGCATGAACTTGCATTCCCTTTGCATTAGAATCTCTTAGAATTGGATTGACATCTTGTATTCTACAACATTTGATTAGGACTTTGAAAAGGCCTGTCATCAAATTGGCGCCGTTGCCAACTTCTAAGTTGATTTTGACATTGGGATTTAGTTATTTGCTTGAGACTAAGTCATTTTATTTTATTGTATCTTGTGATATTGGTTCTTGCCTCTTCTATCTTTGACTTTCAGGTGTATGATCACAAGAAGCAGAGGGGCATCCAACTTGGTTCCTACTGTTGAAGAGATTGCTGCACTTGAGAGGGAGATAGCTAGACAAAGAAGAGAAGTAGAGCAACAGGCTCATCTTCAAAGGTTGGGGTTTGAGATGGAGAATCTGCCTCAAGATGGTAATGTCCATGGGGACAATGGTCCAAGAGCTGACAATCCTAGACCACCACGCCAGCCACATCACCAACCACGCCAAGCAAGAGCCATTGGAGCCTATGACCAACCTCACATTCATGGTCATAGGTTGGGAATCAGAGCACCAGCTGTGGAGAACAACAACTTTGAGATCAAATCAGGGCTGCTGCATTTGATTGAGAACAACAAGTTCCATGGCCTTGCTGTGGAGGATCCCCTTGATCACTTGGACACATTTGATAGCTACTGTAGCTTGTCCAAGATTAATGGAGTCTCTGAAGATGCTTTCAAGCTGAGGTTGTTTCCATTCTCTTTGGGAGACAAGGCACATCTATGGGAGAAGGCTGTTCCAAGTGACTCTATCACTACTTGGAATGAGTGCAAGAGAGCATTCCTAGAGAAATTCTTCTCTACCTCAAGAACAGCCAAGATCAGAAATGAGATCTCTAGCTTTCAGCAGAAGAACCTTGAGAGCTTTAGTGAAGCATGGGAGAGGTTCAAGGGCTATTGGTCTCAATGCCCACATCATGGCTTCACCAAGGAGAGTTTGCTTAGTACCTTCTACAGAGGTGCTCTACCAGAGTTCAGGAGCAGATTGGACACAGCCAGCAATGGGTTCTTCTTGGGCAGAACTGAGCAGGATGCTGAGGAGCTGGTGGAGAACATGGCCAGGAGTGACTCAGTCTACAGTGAGGAGCATGATAGGGCCAACAGAGGCACTGATGAAGATGATCAGCACACAAGAAAGACCCTGAAGTCTCTCCAAGAAAAGTTGGACAAGCTTCTTGTAGAAGGCTAAGCAAGAGCAGCTTAACTCCATTGGAAACCAGCAACAGAAAGCCTGCTAGGACTACTGAAGTTCATGGTGTAGAAGGTCAAGAGGAGCTGTGCTTCATCAATTCTAATGGCACATGGTATAGGAAAGAGCCCAACTTCCAATACCAAAACAACTACCAGCAAAGACCTTACTACAACAATCACCAAGGAGGTTACCAAGCAAACCAGCCTACTCAGCCCCAAGGAAGCTCTTCTCCAGCTCAGGCTCCAAGTTCAAATTTGGAGTCCATGTTCAAGCAACTCTTAGAAGCTCAAGAAAGAAATGCTAAGACCATTGGTGATGAGTTCAAGAACATCCATGCTAAGATTGATGGAACCTATTCTGACCTCAACAACAAGTACATGCAACTTGCCTCTCACCTCAAAGCTTTGGAGAGCCAAGTTACATCCATGTCTTCATCCTCCAAGAATCCAATGGGATCTCTACCAGGGAAACCAGAGAAGAACCCTAAGGACACTTGCAATGTTATCATCTCCACTTCTTCAGGGATTGCATTGAGTGATCATAAGAATGATGTTGATGAGATTGAGAGGCTAGTGCTTGGAAATCAGATTGAAAATGATAAGAGACTGGTTGTGGCCACAGCTGAAGCTAGAGTTGTGAAGAGAGCTGATAAGAAGGTTCAAGGAAGGATTGATGAGCCTAAGGTTGAGACACAAGTTGAGAAGAGTGCTAACCCCAAGCTGAAAGAAGTGAAGGAAGAAGACAATGAGGTTGAGCTATCACCATATGATAAGCTCCCTTACCCTCAAAGGTTCCTCACCAAAGCTCAGAAAAAGTGGTCTCCAAATTCAGAAAAGACCTCAGTGATATTGGAGTCAAGCTTCCAGAGATCAGCAATATGCATGCTGCTCATGTCCAAATGATGCTCATAAAGGACATTCTCACCCACCAAGCTGAAGTGGCTGAACTTTTGGACATCTCACTTCTGAAGATTGATCCACCAATCCCTCCCAAGTCCCTCCCTAAGCTTGAGTCTCAAGGGAAGTTCACATTGTCTTGCTCTCTTGGTAAACTAACTATGGATGATGCTCTTGTTGATAGTGGAGCTAGTGTGAATGTCATCTCCTTGGATATGGTGCAGAATATTGGGATTGAAAGCATGGAAACAGATACTCCTCCTCTCATCTTTGGGGATTCCTCTTCTACAACCCCACTTGGCATAATCAAGGACTTTCCCTTGAAGATTGGATCATGCACCATACCTATTGACCTCACTGTTTTGAAGATGACATCTGAAGAAAGAGTCCCTTTGATCCTTGGCACTCCTTTCCTCACAACAGTTGGAGCTTGCATTGACTTTCCCAACAAGAAGGTCACCCTCATGCATGTCAACAAAGCTGTCTCCTACCCTCTCCAACCTCCAATGGAATCAGACTATTGTGGGACAATAACTCGTGATGCACAAGCTGTTGAGAAGCCCCAAGATGAAGAGGTTGTTGGAAAGAAAGAAGGTCTTGATGGAGAGTGTTCTAAGGAGTTGTGTGTTGAGCACTTGGAAAGTGCTAAAAGAGAGGGATGGGTGGAACCTCAAAGGCCACTCATGGCAAGAAGAAGATAGTGAAAGAGCCTCATCCTCCACCTCTTGATTTGCTCTCACACACTCTCACTCTCCATCCAAAGAAGCTCAAGGATGGAGCCATTGAGTACAAGATCAAGCATAAGGGTAGGTCCACACCATTCTCGCTAGAGCCATCATTACTCCTCAGCTCCAAGATGACCTTATCAAGCTTCAAGAGCTTCTCTCTCAAGTCCTCACCATCACACTTGAAGGTGGGAAGGATCCTCCTTCTCACTAGTCAAAGAAAAGGTAGTCAAGCTAAGTGACTCAAAACAAGCTCACTTGGGAGGAAGTCCCATGGTTATCCTTGTATATAGCTTTTCAATTTCGAATTTCCTTTTAAGTTTTTAATAAAAGTGGTCAAGATTTTCAGGTTTTTCCAAGTACTAGAGGAGAGAAGAAAGGTGGTCAGCCACCTAAGCCTTATGATCCATGTAGCAGCCTCCTCTAGTTGCATTGAACCAAGCCAGCTTCTAGTCATGCCACAAGCACCATGCCCAACTCTCCTTGTGTGGTATTACTCCAACCCTTTTGTATATACATTTGATTTTGCCTTGTTGAGGTACCTCTTACTCTCTTACTCACACAGGAGACTGTGTGATTTAAGTGTGGGGGAGGTACCGGATATTTGATCATGTTTGCTTTGTGATCTTGAGTCTCATGCATTGCATTGTACATTCATAAGTGCATAGAAAATCTAAAAATTTTAAATTTTGAATCATGTAAGATTGCATCACTTGCATCCTTAGGATTGAGTCTAGAGCATATAGGTTGCATTCATTTGCATATGGAGCATTGCCTTGTAAAGAACACTCGTTTGCACTGAATTTGACACCCTAGTTAAACATATCAAGTAGCTTAAGCATCTTTTGAAAAGCTTGCATGCTTTGAGCCTTGAAAACTCTTCTTGAAACTTGCTTGCTTGCTTGATATTGGCATTGTTCTTAAGACCAGCTCCATCCTGAACTTAGACTTGAATGAACTTAATCTCTCTTGCATATGGGCATTTGCATACTTGATCATGGATCTCATACACATTTGGGTTATCTTTTTCCATTGTACCACCCTTTGTTAACCCAAATGGCACTCCTTACCCTTGAACCCTATCCATTCTTTGAAGCCTACATTGATTTGCTTGAGTGAGGCCTCTTTTGATAGCTTGTCATGTGCAAAATCTTGAGAGTATTGGGAGCGACATGGATTTGTTCTCATCTCTTGCTAGCATAGGGTCATCATTTGAGCTAGCTTCTAGGATGGTGAGTGAAGTGCTTGTTGCCTAATTGTTTACATTTTGGGTTTGGGGATATGACAAAGTTGAGATTGATGAGCAAAAAGTTTTGATAAAGAAAAGCCCTAGGGACCTAGAAAAAAAAAAATGAAAAGCTCTTAGTTGAAGTCTTTGACCTTCCCCTCATGCATATATAAAAAAAAAAAAAAAAAAAGAAAAGAAAAGAAAAGAAAAAAAAAAAAAAGAGATTCAATAAGATAGTGGGAAGGAAAGATTTAAGAGTTAGAGCTTAGAATGTGAATAGAGGTCCTTAGAGGTAGCATCATGAGAAAGAAAATGTTCATTGGGTGAGTGATGTGAGTATGTCTTCATTTTGGGTTATGGGATGAATTAAGGGGTGTAGAACTTGTAATCACTTAGGATTTGGGTAGAATGATGAGGATGGATCCATGTATGCATGAATTGCTCCTAGTCTTAGATAAATTTTGCATAATGATCAAGCTCCTTGATTTTTGAGTGATTGCCACCTTGAAATGATGCATTGAACCCTCCTTTTCATCCATATTAGACCATTTGATCACCAAGCCAAATGATTGAGATCATGTGCCCATTTGTGAGACTTCACCTTGTGTGTGTGTGTGTGAATCAATGTGAGGGCTGGTTAAGAGAACATGTTGGTTGATAGGCATTGCATCTTGTGTAGAGGCATAAGAGTCATTGATAGGCCTTGTGAAGCTAGAGCATAATAAGAAAGTTTTGCTCATGCTATTTGCTATGTTTCTTTAGGATGTCAGGTTGAGTGCTATGAGTGTTTCCTGTGGCTTTGTTCCCATCCTTGCATCCACCCCCCTTGTGTTTGAAAAGTTTACTTGAGGACAAGCAAAGGTCTAGTGTGGGGGAGTTGATGTCTTGCATATTTACATGTTTTTAGCTATCATATCTTATGCATTTTTGCTCATTTAGATTAGGCATTAGGCATCTTTAGGCTCATTTTGCATTCATAAGTCCCTATTAGGTGTTGGAGCACACTTTGGAGATATTGAAGATGTTTGGGAGTTTTGTGATGAAAAAGAAGGGTTTAAAGATGAACATGGACAGAGGCCTTAGGAATACCTTCTGATGCTAATATTTGGTGGAGACATGGCATTCTGAGTTAGCTTTCCAATGGAAGTGGTTTCAAGACATTTGGAGCCATATTGGAGGAGTTATGATCAATTGAGTGGAAGCATGTCAAGCAACCCGGGTGAGCACACCCGAGGCCAACCATCAAACCTCGCCTGGACAAGCTCAGGACGGCCAGGACGACCGGGACAAGCACCCGCACGTCCTGATTGTGCTGAACGCCTAGAACGGACGCTGCCTGGCACACGCGGGTTGCACTGCCCGCGGGAACGAGGGACTGGCATGCGGCCTGGCACACGCGGGTTGCACTGCCCGCGGGAAGGAGACACGAACGCACGCCTGGCACGCGCGGGTTGCACTGCCCGCGCGGGAAGGAGGCACGAACGCGCGCTGCCTGGCACCGGACGTCCACCCAGCCACCACTACCCGCGTATGGAGTGCACCCGGTCAAGGACACACGGGCGAACGGACCCACGGCTTAGAGATCACGGACGGATGGACACCCGACCTGCACTTACCCGAGCACCTCGACTACTCCTTTCTGCGTCGAGGAGATGGACGAACACCAGGACACCCGGCTGGTCACACCCGGCCATGGACCAGTCCAGCCTGCCGGGTGTCCCACCCCTTCCTTTATTCCTAGCTTCTCATTGGTTGAAAATCAAGTTGGCCAAGGACCTTTTAGTAATTTTTATTTTATGTTTTAAGGGTTTCCAAGCCCCATATAAATACTCTTGTATCCCCTTTGAGGGACTTATCTCATTTTCTATCTAAGAACACATAAACCTCTTGAGAAAGTTTCATCTTGATTCTTAATCTCATCTTGTCTTTGTGTTTTGATTGTTTGATTTCATATCCTTTCTTTCTCTATATGTTTGAGCTTGAATCTATCATGGATTTAAGAGTAAGCATGTGGATTAGTGAGTAGATCCTTCTAAGATCCATGGGTTAGGGTGATAGAGAGTGATTAAGTTAGATCCAAGGTGTCTATTGTTAGATCTATCATTTCCTTGCATAGATTTGGTGTTTTTAAAGCTATATTTGAGTTGGCCTCTCAAGCATAGAGCTATAGGCATTTCATGCCCGGAAGGTGTTCTATGAAATGCCTGAACCAACTCATCTATGTTTTAGCTTGCTTTGCCTAAGGGATTAGTTGTCAAAGGAGCTAGGATTGCTATTAGACTCATTCTCCATGTTTGCTTTGATCATTACAGCCAAAGGGATTTGGTGTACTTGGGTGATCATTGCAAAAGAGCATTCATCTAGGGATAGAGCTTGCTTAGTTTTGTTGTCTAGGCATAAGGATTAGATTGATTGAAAAGTTAGCATCTTGGATTGAAGCTTAATCATTTGATATCAAGTCCCTATACCCATGGGTCTCACTCTCCTCATAAGAAAGAAAGTTCAATCTTTTATTGCATTTTTAATATTGTCTTAGTTTCTCAATCATCCTCTCATCTTGATAGACTTAGATTAAGCATGAACTTGTATTCCCTTTGCATTAGAATCTCTTAGAATTGGATTGACATCTTGTATTCTACAACATTTGATTAGGACTTTGAAAAGGCCTGTCATCAATAGACTACGAGGTGTGGGAACCGAAATTCACACCTTCAAGTTTTGTTGATCGGAGGAAATCCAAGCCTTCCCTGAAGGTCCTGGTTATCTGCTGGGCCACACGCGACACAATCAATATATAATAATGGGAATGTAAAAATCTTAAGAACAAAAGATAGAGCAAAAGATCTTATTTCTGAATTTGCGTTTAAGCGTGAACAACAGGAAAGAGATCAACTACAAGAGCTGTCGATGAGTTCGCTAGTCCAGCCGCCTAAATCTAACCTAGTTGAGTCGCAGCTCGCTAGTAAACACGGAAAAAATGCCTAAGTTGCTCTAAGTGCTATGTTGCTGCTAAGATTGCTCTCAAAAGTTCTCCTCTTGCTCCTCGCCCAAAGCTCTCTTTATATACTCCTCTTAGGACGGTCTATTCCTCCTTTGTGCCGAATCTATCGCGAATTGGGATTCTTCCATTTTCGTCAATCTTCATGTTTATCGGGAAACTTGACATTTATCTTCGGGAAACCTGACATTTATCTTTGGGAAACTTGACATTTATCTCTTTATGTAAAGATAAACATGGGCCGTCATGTCTATTTCGACTTGATCCTCTGGAAAGTCGTAAGTGGGCCGCTTGGTTGCATTCGGGCCTTCTGGGGCCGTTTTATTGATCGTGGACGTTTTAAGATTTCACGAGAAACTAGCCTGTTATGGTACTTGTTTTGCCGAAGGAACCCCAACTCCTCGTATAGTCGAGGTGACTGGTGTTTTTAGAATAGCCGTGATTGTTTTATACGATGAATCGAAATCCATTCATCAACCGAACCTTTGGTGGTCTTCTGAAGCCTTCCCGATTTATTCCGACCAAAACAAAATAGGGTTCTTAGGTTTCACGTCTTCAAGGAGTTGAACGGTGAGTCTTCGAGCAAAGATTTAAAACGCGGAATTGGACTAGTTGTCGAGACGATTTTGCGGGAAAAAGGTCGCACCTGTCGAGTAGTCCGCACGCAGTGCTCGGGACCTGACACGGATGCTCGCCGCCGCCGATACAGACGCGGCGGCGCCGGGACCAGCATGGGCTTGCCGGCACTTGTCCCGGGCGCCAGGTGGATCTTGGTTTTATTCGTCACTTGATTCCTTCCAAGGACTTTCGGGCGTTGATTGCGTCTTTGACCGATTTTGACCCCAACAGTTAGCCCGCAGCTAGCTAGGACCGTGGTTTTGGTAACAGGTCCTAGCTCGTGTATAGCTAGATAGGAAGGTGTGGAGACGCAATCGCTTGCGAAAGTCGGAGTAAATAGTAACTTTTCCTTCTTTATAAAGATGGAGTAAGAATTTTTAGTCATTCTTACTTTATCACAAGAATTTTGTTGGGGTCAAAATCGGTCAATGACGAAATCGTCACCCAAAAATCCTCGAAAGAAAAGCCAACGATCAAAACCAAGAAACGGGTCGCCGCCGATAAAACTCATGGGAAGGCTCGCTCCGCCCGCACCAGCGGCAAGGATCTGGCGCCCATCCGCAATCATCCCATAATCTCGGGAAATTGCTGCATCTTGGTTCCTTAAAACCTATGTCCGGATCGTCCGAGATCTACGATGGTTCTTCCGCAAAGCCTTCCCGATTGATTAAAAAATTCGTCTTTTAACATCTGCTCGAAGCCACATTGCTCGTGATCCTTGACGACGGAAAATACTTAATCCAAGTCCATCTCAAATCCCGATACTCGAGGAACCTTGTTGGATTAAACGATTATCTCAAATCTATGGCTAAAAAACCTTCCCAAACTCAAAGATTTCCGCAAAACGACGACGGAGGAAAGATCGAACAACGAAAACCCACGGACGGAAAGATGGCCTGGCACCGGCGACGCGCGTCCAGCGCCTGGCGCCCGGCGGCAGCGGACGCACCGCCTGTCGCCCGGCACACAGGACGGGCCGCCTCGGCGGCACCGGCCTGGCGCCCGGCGGCACCGCCTGGCGCCGGCGGCACGCTGGACGCTGGCTGGCCTGGCGTCAGCGGCACCACGCGGGCCCGGCCTGGCGCCCGGCTTACCGGCGGCACCGTCATCGCGGGTCGGCCTGGCGTCGGTCCACGGCCCTCGCCCGGTCTCGTCCTATCGTGTCCGGTTCGATCCCATCTTAGCTTGTTGGATCAATCTACGCGAGTTTGGTACGACCACGGTTATTCTGAAACACCACTATCTCGACTTTACGAGGAATTGAGGTTCCTTCGAAACACGAAACCTTCAAAGACCGCCTTTCAAAACCGTAAAAGCGCTAACGCCCAACGTGGTCAAAACGCCCACGACGATTTTCCGAAAAGGAAGGATAACTATGACGGTTTATCCTTATCCTCACATAAGAGATAAATGTCAAGTTTCCAGAAGATAAATGTCAAGTTTCCAGAAGATAAATGTCAAGTTTTCGAAGATAAATGTCAAGTTTCCGATAAACACGAAGATGGACGAAAATGGAAAAAGCCCGATTCAGCCCGCGAGAAGATAGACCGTCTTAAGGGGAGTATATAAGGAGAGCAACTTAGGCATTATTTTCCGTTTTTACTAGCGAGCTGCGACTCAACTAGGTTAGAACTTAGGTTGCTAGACTAGCGAACTTTCCGACAGCTCTGTAGCCAGGCTCTTACCTGTTGTTCATGCTTAAACGCGGATTCGAAATAAGATCTTTGCTCCATTCTTTGTTCTTACGATTTTATTTATTTTCATATTTTCTTTGTCGCATTGATTGTGTGCGTGCGCGCCCAGCAGATATCCGGACCTTCCGGAAGGCTTGGTTCACTTGGCTTTCCTCCAAATCAACTTAATTTGACGGTGCGAATTTCGGTTCCCACAGTTTGGCGCTAGAAGGAGGGTGGGTTACGGATCTATCTATCTCGCACTGCACACGCCAATCATGTCTACCGACGTCACCAAAGATCAGCCAGCTAGACGGAACACCTGTCGCCAACGCTGAGAAGACTCCAGCTGGAGATCGCCCGCAGTCACTGCTGATGCAAACGAGGCTCAGGCTGATGAAGGAACTGTTTACATCCGCCCGGGCGGAACAACAGGACAAGCTGATAACCTCGCCGCAAAACAGGTCGACACCTTAACTGCGAGGAGCAAGTTGCCGCGGATCCACCAAGGCACGCAGCGGCAGAAGACTCGATCTCCCGGCAGAAAAAGATGCCCGAAGAGCCCACTCAGGAAACGGCTCGAAAGGACAGCAAACGACCTCGCAGAACCTTCCACTCCCGGCGACGGAAACAAGGAAAGCGGCGCCGGCGATCAATCTAGATATCAGCGACCAATCGGATCCTTCCGATGAAGACGCTGACATCCACCAGAGGAGAAGAAGCCAGTCGGCAGACGGTATCCTTCGATAGGCCCATGAAGAGGAAGAAGAACTCTACTGGATGGAGCAGGAAGAACTCGCGGAAGATCAAACTCGGATCTATCGCGACCAGCGCCGACAGGTTTGGAGGAACGCCGGCAGCAATAGCGAGATCCATGATCTCCGCGAATCTCTCAAAAGACCGTGGCGAAGTAAAAGCGTAAAATCGCAAATCCATCAGCGACCAGTTCCGCCCGAGATCGATACACTTCTCGAGGAAACACGGAAAACACCATTCACCACTCGGATCACGGAAACACGCATCTCAGACCCAGGGAAGATCAAAATCCGGTCTATGACGGTACACGGATCCTAAGTACCTGCAGTCCCCAGATCGCAATGGGTAGGTGCAAACTCGGGCTTAACAGGACGCAGGTCATTGTCTTCTCCGTCGAGCACCTCAAAGGTGCTGCGCTCGAGTGGTTCTCGGCTCAAAAGGAACTCCATCGAAACTTCCGCCAACTGGCCTCGGCGTTTTCAAACAGTACTCCATGTTCATGGACGAGAAACGTCCGATGTGGATCTATGGAGTCTAGCTCAGAAGGAAGACGAGTCACTCCGCGACTTCATGCGAAGGTTCAAACTGGTGATGGCCAGAGTAGCGGGCATCAGCGACAATGTCGCAATCGGCCTCGAGAAAACTCTCGGTACAAGTCGAAGTTCGAAGTGGATACTACTGGAAAAGCGCGGACAATCCAGGATACTTCCACAAGGCAACGGACTTCATCATCATGGAAGAGAGATGAAGCTTCTATCGCGAAGCACGGACCGCAGAAAACCGCCCAAGAAGAAACCCTCTCGTAACGACAAACGTCCATCACAAAGGGAAGACGCCCAAGGCCAGCATAACTACGCCATCAACTCGAGCAAGGAAAACCTCCGGAAACACCTGGACCAGGAACCAGTACAAGGATAATTCCTACTGCGAAGTTCCACGAGACCAGAGGTCACTCCACCGCGAACTGCAAGGTTCGGCGCCCGCTCGCGAAAACTCCTCACCGCGAACTATCAAAGGTCAAGAGTATAAAGGACTTGCTCCGGACTCCGACCGCCCAAAGACCAACAAAACTGTCTCCGAGGACCGCGCGACCGAAAACCAATCGGGGAAAAAGCGCGGAAGAAGACAGGACGACCAAGGGAACAACAGCAGTCGCCAGAGGGTAAACATGATCATCGGAGGATCACAGTTCTACCAAGACTCTGTCTCATCGATAAAAGCCTACGAAAGCCGAGACAAGTTCCAACTGGTTCCCGGACAGCGATGTTCCTAACCACAATCGCTCGAGGAACACGAGACCGTCGGAATCGACAAACCTCACTGCGATCCTTTGGTAATCGACCTGGTCATCCAGGATCTCGAAGTCGGCCGCATTCTCATCGATACAGAAGCAGGTCAACGTCATCTTCGCGACACCTCTACAGGATGAAGATCCCACTTGGGAAGTCGTCCTGAGCCAAAACCGGACGGGTTTTGGTCACTACCATGACCCTCGGGAGAATTAAACTCCCGGTCATGGCAAAGGAAGTTACAAAAATCGTCGAGTTTGCAGTAGTCGACAACCCGGCCATCTACAACGCCATCATGGGAACCCCTTGGATCAACTCCATGAAGGAAGTACCATCCACATATCACCTCGGTATCAAGTTTCCGACTCCGACCGGAACCGCAGCCATCTGGGGTAGTCAGAAACAATCGAGACTCTGTTACCTAGCCGAGTTCAAACTGCGAAAAGATCGGAACGCCCTGCGCCAACCGAAACGAGCAAAGGAATCACATAACATTCGAGGACTCAAAGAAAGATGATCCAGAATCATCCAAACAGGCAACGATTCAAGACAGCGACAAAGCCTCTGAGTCCACCGCCGTGAAAGCAGACAGCTCGACCCCGCACAAACCACCGATCCGACCAGCACGGTCGAAACGGCAACGCACGGGGAGTAAAAACGTCTGCGGCAACTATCAGAACTACGAGATGGCTTGATCCTCGAAGAGGTACGTAGGCAGCTCGTCGAAACCCGGCGAGTTCAGCTATCCCCCTCACCAAAGGGGGACTGTGCGTATACTCCTATACTCCCACAAAAACGCGAAAAATCCGCACATGTACTCTAACTTCTCGAAATTTTAATAAAATTCTTTCTATCTTTTATGCTCACTTAAACGCATCAACGCTTCGGAAAAACGAAAATCATATCTTCAAAAGAAACGCGAGACGTCGCAACTTCTTAAAAGATAACAAAACTCGTATCATCCGCAAAAGACAGTCCACCTGCGACTTAAAAATAACTCACGCCCGTCGATTGGCCCCGGACGGACACAAGAAAGCGTTCACTCAATACAAACTCGTAGTCAGACCTACAAGGTCCTCTTACATCCGACAAGGATATCATAGCGCGCTATACAAGAAACCCAAAATTTTGGTTTAGCGTCTCGGATAAACTCCGAAGATAGCTCGATTCTTTTAACACAAGTCATATAAGCCTGCGACTAGTTGCGGACTTTAAACGAAAAGAATCAGGAAGAAATCACTAACAGGCAAAACGAAAGCCGGTCAGTCATCGCACAGCCTTAAAGCTGAGAGTAAACCTAGGTCTTGCCCTAAACCCAGTCTTGCTGGATCTTGACATCTCACAGACATAGTATCGTATCACGAGATCCCAAAACATGTCTCTTATCGCTTACACCTAAAAACGCTCGCTACAAAGTAGCATACGGACCAAGCGACAAAAAAAAGAGTTAGGATAATGGCGACTACTGCATCCTTCCTCTACACTTGACGAAGTATAAATCAAAACAAAAGACGAAATCTCGCAAATTTTCATATTCATAAAAGCCGCAAAACGGCAGGATTCAAAGCCACCAACGGCCAGTCCCAAAACATAAGAATGCAACCTCCAACGGTCGCAGAATAAAATTACTAAAAGCCACACACGGCCAAAAAATACGATTCACAAAAGGAAGTCAACATTGAGAAATCCGGATGCGGAAATCCCAAATGAACTAGCAGGCTGGTCCACTTCCTCATTCACGCCTTGAGCATTCCCACCACCCTCGGCGTTCTCATCGGCTTCGCCTCCACCGATCCTCGAAACCTCGATAGTTCCCATAGTCTCGGACTCTTTCTTCTAGGAGGAACCAAGGACTCAGCATGAGCGCATTCGCCATGAAATCCTTCATTTCAGCAATCTCGGAATCGAAGGAGAAATCCGGGTTCTGAGACTTGTGAAGGTTTACGACCGAACCCCGGCACTCGCGGAAATCACCAACAAACTCCTGAGCTTCTTTAAAACATTGAAACTCAGCAGCAAACGATTCCGCCCGTCTTGCCACCTCCCTGCGACCATCCTTCTTCCTCTCCTTTCCCCGAACGAGCTCGGCGTGAAGCTCAGCTTGCCGCGTTCTGCGCTTTACCTCTTGTCGGAACGGAAAAGCTCTCTCTGCTTCGTGGTCTTGAAGTTAGCAATCCTGGATTTGCGGAAACTCGAGTCAAAGCGCCTCGCTAAACACTCTTAGTCCCGCATAAACTCAAGATCAGCAAGTATGCTTATATATAGATTCGAACACAAGGTTAAGAAGTTCGAAGGGCCAAACCTCGTTGACACGCTGAGAGCCCTCGCAAAACCCGTTGTTTCTCCTCATCCTCCAGCGACTCATCAGTAGTAAACTCCGGAGGAAGGCCATCAAAGAAGTTGTTAGGTGGAAAACCGCTGGCTCCGCTTTTCCGTTGGAGTAAAACTAGGTTTTCTCCCAACGGTGAAGGACTTTCCGAGCCTTCCCCATCATCGATTTCCTTCCCCTTACGAGACCTCTGTCTGCGCCTCCGAGTAGGAGCTGCGGTGACAGGTTCGCATCATCTGACGGACAGGAGCTCGACCGATAAAGTCTAACCGCATCTCGAATCCGCTCGAGGGTGAAGGATTTCAGAAAACGGCCTTTGGAAGAAGATCTCTCTTGACAAAGACGTCACCAGGCAAATGCGCGATAGGGTTGTTCCCTACAAAGCAAAACTTTTTCACTAAAAGTCGCACTCCCGAAAAGGTGAAATAGACAACAGGGTTTTCGTCATATTACCTCGGTTGAAGTTCCATGCTCGCGGAAATAGATGGAGGCAGCTCTCCTCGACAGACTCGCCATCTATTTGACGAAGAAACGCTCCTGCCACGATTTGGGATTAGTAGTCCCCTGAATCACGCCATATCCTTCTTAGGCAGCATGGAGTAGTAACCGTCACTCCCGTCGGCCGAGTGCCCCAAAGACCTTCAAATCATCGACCAAGATCAATCCCGAGTTCAGTAGCTAGCGATCAACGCCAAGCCAACTCTCCAAGGCAGGAACGCTGAGTTGGTTGATCGAAAGTTCAAGCGTGAAGCGCCGCTAACAATGGCACCAGGGATCGGGAACCACATACGGCAGATGCGTAGAAAGCTTCGAACATGTAAAGAAACCTTGCGGAGGATTCCTTGCACTCGCTACCAACGGAATCGAATTTGACTCCTTCAGGAACCTGGTAAAAATCTCGAAGAACCTTGAGATATTTACCGAGCTCGGCGCAAAAGGAGCACCGGGCTGCCTCAGAGGTCTCCTCGGAACAGGGATCTCTGGCAGTGTTGGGGGCGAACCTACAAGGGCTCGGTATTACGCATTCTTCTTTTCCTCCTCGACCAACTCCTCGCTTCACCGTCACATGAGCAGGAGAGTCATCCGAGGATGAATGGGAAGAAGAGTTTCTCTTTGAGGATCTTGAAGACATTGTTCTTAAAGAGAGAGAAAGGATTCTTGAGAGAGAGTAAATTTCTTATGGTGAAGTAAAGAATGAGATTTCTTACTCCATCCATATAAAGGAGGTAAAATCACTATTTACCTCGACTTTTGGCAAACGATTACGTCTCAACACCTTCCCATATGGCTATACCGCAAGCTAGGATCCGACAGGCACTGCGGTTCCTAGCTAGCTGGGGGGCTAACTGTTGGGGTCAAAATCGGTCAATAACGAAATCGTCACCCGAAAATCCTCGAAAGAAAAGCCAAGCGACGATCAAAACCAAGAAACGGGTCGTCGCTCGATAAAACTCATGGGAAGGCTCGTCTGCTCCCGCCTGGCACCAGCGGCAAGGATCCTGGCGCCCATCCGTGCAATCATCCCATAATCTCGGGCAATGGCATCTTGGTTCCTTAAAACCTATGTCAGATCGTCCGAGATCTACGATGGTTCTTCCAAAGCCCCGATTGATTAAAAAAATCGTCTTTTAACACATCTAAAGCTCGAAGCCACATTGCTCGCATCCTTGACGACGGAAAATCTACGAATCAAGTCCATCTCAAATCCGATACTCGAGGAACCTTGTTGGATTAGAAAGCGATTATCGAAATCTATGGCAAAAACCTTCCCAAACTCAAAGATTTCCGCACGAGCGGACGGGGAAAGATCGCAACAGGACGGAAAGACCCTGGCGGGCGGCTCAACGGCCCCTCGTCGCCTGGCAGTCTCGTCGTGTCGGTTCGATCCCATCTTAGCTTGTTTGGATCAATCTGCCAGTTTTGTACGACCCGATTATTCTGAAACACCACTATCTCGACTTTACGAGGTGAGGTTCCTTCGAACACCGAAACCTTCAAAGACCGTTTCAAAACCGTAAAACGCTAACGGCCAACGTGGTCAAACGGCCCCACGCGATTTTCTGAAAAGGAAGGATAACTATGACGGTTTATCCTTATCCTCACATAAGAGATAAATGTCAAGTTTTCAGAAGATAAATGTCAAGTTTCCAGAAGATAAATGTCAAGTTTCAAGATAAATGTCAAGTTTCCGATAAACGAAGATGGACGAAAATGGAAAATGCCGATTCAGCCAGAGAAGATAGAGCCGTCTTGCTTTGAGCAAGAAGCAAACCAGATCACAAAAAAACTCCCAGAGCACTTAGAGCAACTTAGGCATTATTTTCCGTTTTTACTAGCGAGCTGCGACTCAACTAGGTTAGAACTTAGGTTGCTAGACTAGCGAACTTGCCGACAGCTCCTGTAGAGGCTCTTACCTGTTGTTCACGCTTAAACGCGGTTCGAAATAAGATCTTTTGCTCCATTCTTTGTTCTTAAGATTTTTATTTCTTTTCATATTTTCTTTGTCGTCTGATTGTGTCGTGCGCCCAGCAGATATCCGGGACCTTCAGGGAAGGCTTGGTTCACTTGGCTTTCCTCCAAATCAACTTAATTTGACGGTGCGAATTTCGGTTCCCACAAATTTCACCTTCTAAAGTCTCTCTCTCAAGAAAAGAAGTCTTCAAGATCAAGATCCTCTAAGAAGAATTCTTCTTCTCATTCATCTTCGGTGATTCTCCGTCGGCTAAGTGGTTGTTCAAGCACGAGGAAAGAGTTGAGGAAGATGCGAGGGAGGCATACTACAAGGCTTTAGTGGCTCGTCTCTTGGACATCCCTATCGGGAGACCTGAGGGCTGGCGTCCTTCTCACCAAGCATGGTCTCTCCCGAGTACCTCACGATTCTTCGAAACTTTTACCAAGTTCCGAGTGGGGTTACGTTCGGATCCCGACCGATGGCGAGTGCAAGGAATCCTCCACAGAGCTTCTTTACTTGTTATGAAGCCTTTCTCGTATTGCGCATCTGGTTCCCGATCCCGGTGCCATTGTGCAGGCGCTTCGTCGTTTGGGCTTCGATCAGCCAGCTCACCGTCCGCCTTGGAGAGTTGGCTTGGCGTGTTAGTCTCGAAGTTACGAGCTAGGCATGGACCTTAGCCCAGCAATTTTGAGGGATTTTGGTATTCTAGCCAACGGGATCGAAGTTTCAGTACTCCATGATCCCAAGGAAAATATGGCCATAATTCAGACTACTGAACCCCAAATTGTGGTTCGAGCTTCTTCTTTGTCGAATAGACGAGGAGTCCGTTGAGGAAAGCTGCTTTCACCTATTCCCTCAGGAATGGAACTTCAATCGCGTAATATACTAATTTTTTTTCGTTTCGTACTTTGAACGGCGCATGAAGATAAAACTTTGTTTTATCGTGCAGTGAATGTGGTTGGCGCACACTCATGCTGATCTTTTAGTCAAACGAGATCTACTTCGAAAGGTCGTTCTTCGAGTACCTTTTCTGTCGAGCAGATTCGAAATGCGTGGAGCTCCATCGATCCCGAAGTCATTCTTCAGCCTTCCGATGTTCCGTGTGATGTCGAGCCGATTGCTGTCTTGCCTGTTCGAGGCGGAGACATAGGCGAGCGAGCGCGGCGCCTGGAACCAGCGCGGGCAAGCTGGCCGGCGCTAGGACCAGCATGGCCGAGCCGGTGCTGGCGCGCCAGCGTCAGGCCATGCGTGGTCGCCGCCGGGGCTAAACCATGGCCTCTGCTGGTGTCAGGACTACAATGCGATCATCCCTTCCGGTGTTTACGTCGAGTAACTAGTTTTTCTTGGTTTTATTCGTCACTTGATTTCTTCCAAGGACTTTCGGGCGTTGATTGCGTCTTTGACCGATTTTGATCCCAACAAGAGGGTGAAGACTTGGATGTAGAAAAAATAATGGAGTGGTTTGGTGGAGATTTGAGTGAGATATGGTGCTTTTGGTTCTTGGGGCTAGAGGTTTTAGATTTGGGAAGAGGATGAAATGAGGAGAGAGAGACGATTTTAGGTCATAGGGTTGAACCGGGTCGGGTTTGGGAGTGGGTCATTAGGTCTGGGTCGAAAAAGGGAAAAGAAAAAAAAAACTTACCTCAGTCGGAAGCGGGTCGTGCGCGGATCCTGGCCGGGTCATACGCGGGTAAGAGATGGAACAGGTTTACCCGCGTGTCTCTCTTTTATCTTGCATATTAACATGTTTTTAGCATTCATATCTTGTGCATTTTGATCATATAAGTTAGGCATTAGGCATCTTTAGGCTCATATTGCATTCATAAGTCTTTATCATGTGTTGGAGTTTACTTTGGAGTTATTGGGGGTGTTTGTGTGAAGGTATTGTGATCAGAACGGGGGTGAAAGATGAACATGGACGGAGGCCTTAGAAAAATCTTATGTTGCTAAGATTTTGTGGAGACACAGAAAATTGAGTTAGCTTTCCAATGGAAGTGGTTCCAAGTCATTTGGAGCTATGAGAAGTTATGATAAATTCACCTGAGGCGTATCAGTCCCACAGGGTAGCACACCGAAAGCACAACAACCCATGCGGCTTCACTGATGCTTGGACGAGGCCGGTATGCGGCTTGGGAGCACCCAGCCTAGGACACCCGCCACAACAACCTGCACGGCCTGATGGCCGAACTGGACAGCATGATACGGGGCCTGATGATCGCCAGGGGACCGCATATGGGAAGCACTCGAGCTCACCTACCGACCAAACGACCCGGCACGGCTCCTCACACCCGACCTCACCACCCGGCTGACCTACCCGCGTGCTATGGACAAAAGAAGAAGAAGAAAGTACCCGGGCCAAGACACTCGGTCACTCCTACCCGCATGAGTTTGACGGCCTGGACGAAGGAGAGCAGCGGCTGGCCATACCCAGCCGTGGATCAGCACAGCCTGACCCGGGTGGTTCCTATTTTCTTCCTTTTGACTTGATTCTGATTGGATGAAGACTTAATGACCTCAAGGGATTTTTAGACTTTTATCTTTATGTTTTTAAGGGCTTTCAAGCCTCATATAAATACTTATGTAATCCCAAAGTTGGGACTTAACTTCTTTTCTCTCAAGAGCACTTTTAGATCTTGAATAAATTTTGGATCTTGAATCCTTCTTCATCTATTTCTTTTGTGTTTACTAGATTATCTTCATCTCTAATCACGTTTAGCCTTGAATCATCCATGGTTTTAAGGTTATCCATGTCTATTAGTGAGTAGATCTATCTAGGATTCATGGGCTTGGAAGACTAAGGGTGATTAGGTGTAGATCTAAGATGTTCTAGGGTAGATCCTTCTTGATCCTTGCTGGTAGAGTGTTCTTATTGCGATTTGCGGTTTTGGAGTTTGCCTCTTCAAAATAGAGCCATAGGCATTTCATGCCCGGAAGGTGTTCGATGAAATGCCTGAACCAACTCTTCATTGCTTTTAACATCCTTTACCTAAGGGATTAGTTATTAAAGGTGTTGAGATAGCTAATAGACTTGTTCTTATTGATTGCTTTTATATTATTCAACCTAAGGGATTAGATGCTTGAGATATGTTAGTGAATGAGCATTCATCTAGGGATAGAGCTTGCATAGGATTGTGTCTAGGCTTAAGGTGTTAGATTGATTGAAAGCTTTGTGGGAACCGAAATTTGCACTGTCGAGTTTTCGTTTGATTTGGAGGAAAGCCAAGTAAACTTAACCTTCCCTGAAGGTCCCGGATATCTGCTGGGCCACACACGACACAATCAATGCGAGTTTAAGTTGTAAAATAAAAATCATAAAAATAGAGAGCGTGAACAACAGGTAAAGAAATCGACTACAAGAGCTGTCGAAAAGTCCGCTAGTCCGGCCCCCTAAATCTAACCTAGTTGAGTCGTAGCTCGCTAGTGAAAACAGAAAAGAAATTCTGAATTTTCTCTAAGTCCTAAAGTGCTCTGGAAATTTTGTGATGATTTGCTCCTCGCCCAAAGCTCTCATATATACTCCTCTTAAGGCGGTCTATCTTCCTTCGGGCTGAATCGGGCTTTTCCATTTTCGTCCGTCTTAGGTGTTTATCGGAAACTTGACATTTATCTTCGGAAAACTTGACATTTATCTTCTGGAAACTTGAAATTTATCTCTTACATGAGGATAAGGATAAACCGTCATAGTTATCCTTCCTTTTAGGAAAATCGTAAGTGGGCGTAGAAGGATATGACCATAATTCAGGGACTACTTGAACCCTAAGTTGTGGCAGGGCGTTTCTTATGTCGAATAGATGGTGAGTCCGTCGAGGAGAGCTGCCTCCATCTATTTCCGCGCATGGAACTTCAACCAAGGTAATATGACAAAACTTGTCGTCTATTTCACCATTCGGAAGTCGCGAGTTTTAGTGAAAAAGTTTAAGCTTGTAGAGAGCGGGATTGTTGCATCGCATGGTGATCATTTTGTCAAGAGGGATCTCCTTCGTCAAAAGCCGTTTTCTGGAAGTCCTTCACCCTTGAGCGGATTCGAGAGCGGTAAGGCTTTACGGTCGAGACCCTGTCCGACATGCGATGCGAACCGGTTATCGAAGCTCTACTTCGGAGGCGTAGGCAGAGATCTCGTAAAGGGAAAGAAATCGACTGTGGGAAGGTTAGGAAGACCCTTCACCGTTGGGGAAAAACCCTAGTTTCGTTCGAACGGAAAAAGGAGGAGACAGTGATTTTCCACTCACCAACAATTTCTTTGGCGGCCTTCCTCCGGAGTTCATTACTGGCAAGTAGCTGGAGGATGAGGAGAAGCGATGTTTTTACGAGGTTCCCAGCGGATCAGCGAGGTTTTGGCCTTTGAACTTCTTAACCGTATTTTTGAATCTGTATATATGTATATTTATTGATCTTGAATTTATGCAAGGACTAAGAGTGTTTGGCGTGACTCAAGTTTCGAAAAGTATGAATGCTAATTTCAAGACCAAAGAAGCTGGCGAGCTCTTCGATTCGACAAGAGGTAGAGGCGAGAGCATAAAGCAAGCTGAGCTTCATGCTCGAGGCCTTGTTGAGCGGAAAAGAGAGCAAGGAGGAGTGCATGGCAGAAGTGAGCGGCGAATCGTTTGCTGCTGAGTTTCAATGTCGTAAAGATGCTCAGGAGTTTGTTGGCGATTTCGCGAGTGCGAGCTTCGGTCGTAAATCTTTACAAGTCTCAGAACCAGTTTCTCCTTTGATTCGAGATTGATGAGATGAAGGATTTCATGGCCGAGTGTGCTCATGCTGAATCCTTGGTTCCTCGGTCGAAGAAAGAGTCCGGAGATTATGGGAACTATCGAGGTTTCGAGGATACGGTGGAAGCGGAGCTGATGAAACGCCCGAAGGTGGCGAAGCATGGTGTGAGCGAGGAAGTGGACCAGCGGGTTCATTCGGATTTCCGTGTCTGGATTTCTCGATGTTGACTTTTGTGAGTTGTATGTTTGGCGTGTGTTGCCGTTTTAGGAGTTTAGTCTGCGACCGTTGGAGGTTGCAATCTTATGTTTTAGGACTGGCCGTTGGTGGCTTAGAATCCTGCCGTTTCTGCGGCCTTATATAAAATTTCGAGATTTAGTCTTTTGCTTTGATTTATACTTTCGTCAAGTGTAGAGGAAAGAATCACGAGTAGTCGCCATTATCCTAACTCTTTTGTCGCTTGGTCCGTATGCTACTTTTAGCGGCGTTTTAGGTGTAAGCAATAGAGACATGTTTTGGGATCTAGTATCACGATACTATGTCGTGAGATGTCAAGATCCAGCAAGACTGGGTTTAGGGCAAGACCTAAGCGTACTCTCAGCTTTAAGGCTGTGCGATGACTGATCTGCTTTTCGTTTTGCCTGTTATTGATTTCTTCCTGATTCATTTCGTTTAAAGTCAGCGACTAATCGCCGACTTATATGACTTGTGTTAAAAGAATCGAGCTATCTTCGGAGATTATCCGAGGCAGCTAAACCAAAATTTTGGGTTTCTTGTATAGCGCTATGATATCCTTGTCCGGATGTAAGAGGACCTTATAGGTTTGACTCTGAGTTTGTATTGAGTGAAGCGTTTCTGTGTCGTCCGTCGAGGTGTCGGCCGTAAGTTATTTTAAGTCGCGGTGGACTGTTTTAGCGGATGATCTGAGTTTTGTTATCTTTTCAGGATTCGCGGCGTCTCGCGTTTCTTTTGAATATATGATTTTCGCTTTTCGAAGTGTTTCGCGTTTTCTAAATTAAGTGAGCATAAAAATAGATAGAAAGAATTTTATTGAAAAATTTTTGAAAAATCGATACATGTGCGGATATTTGGCGTTTTGTGGGAGTATAGAAGTATCATTACCCTCCCCTTTTGGTGAGGGATTGCTGAACTTCGCCGGGTTCGACGAGGCTGCCTCGTACCTCTTCGAGGATCAAGCCATCTCGTGTTGGGGTCAAAATCGGTCAACGAAATCGTCACCGAAAGTCCTCGAAAGAAAAACCAAGTGACGATCAAAACCAAGAAATGGATCGTCACTCGATGAACTCACAAGAAGGCATGAGCGGACCGTGAGCCCGGGGATCAGCGAGTGAGCAACCACTGGTGGGCGGAGACCGCGGCAGGCGGTGAAGCTTGCCCTGTCCGTCTGGCGCCCGGCGGCAAAGTCCTGGTTCCCATCATGCAATCGTCTCATGATCTCGGACAGCGGCAGCATCTTGGTCCCTTAAACCCATGTCCGGATTCTCCAAAACTACAATGATTCTTCCATAAAGCCTTCTCGATTGTTTAAAAGTTTATATTTTAAGCGTCTAAAGTCGAAGCCACATTACTCAAACCCTGGCGGTTATCTCGAAATCTCACGGTAAAGATCCTTCCAAACTCAAGATTTCGCCGAGCGACTAAGCGGAAAGATCGAACAACAGAAAAACCCGGGACGGCAAGGCGGTCTGGCGCCGGAGAGCACTCGTCCATGACGGCCTGGCACGGCGCAGCGTCCGCGGGCGCCCTAGCGCCAGCACGCGGGCGGCCTGGCGCCGGCGGCACCGGCGGCCCGGCGGCCGCAGCGTCAGCTGGCGGCCTGGCGCCCGGCGGCCGCGTCCAGCGGACTAGCCTGGCGCCGCGGAACCCGGCCTGGCGCTGGCGGAAGCCGGCCTGGCGCTGTCGCGGCCCTCGTCCTAGTCCGGTCCCATCATGCCGGTCTGATCCCATCTTAGCTTGTTTGGATCAATTTTGTGAGTTTAGTACGATCCGATTATTCTAAACACCAAACATCTTGACTAAGCGAGGTGGGTTTCGCGAATTACGAAACCTTCAATGACTATTCTTTGAAAAACGTAAAAGCGTCTAAGCGGCCCGGCGTGGCCAAAAGCGGCCCACTACGATTTTCGAAAGGAAGGATAACTATGATGGTTTATCCTTATCCTCACATAAGAGATAAATGTCAAGTTTCCAGAAGATAAATGTCAAGTTTTCGAAGATAAATGTCAAGTTTCGATAAACGAAGATGGGCGAAAATGGAAAAAGCCGATTCAGCGCGAGAAGATGAGCCGTCTTAAGAAGAGTATATAAGAGAGCTTTGGGCGAGGAGCAAATCATCACCAAACTTCGAGGACTTAACACTTAGGCGTTTTAGCTTTCTTTTCTGTTTTCATTAGCGAGCTGCGACTCAACTAGGTTAGATCTAGGCGGACTAGCGGACCTTCGACAGCTCTTGTAGCTTATTTCTTACCGTTGTTCAGCGAGCGAATCCAGAAATAAGATCTCTTTTATTTCTACTTCGATTTTACTTTTCGACTTAATCTCCATTGATTGTATCGTGTGGCCAGCAGATATCCGGGACCTTCAAGGAAGATCGGGTTGTGGAACCGAAAATCACACCGTCAATTTCGATAAAGTTTTATGGAGGAACGAGTTAACCCGATCTTCCTTGAAGGTCCGGATATCTGCTGGGCATGCGAAACAATCAAATAAGGTTGAAAATAGAAATTGTAAAGTTGGCGAAAGAGATCTTATTTTGAATCTCGTTTGGCGTGTACAACAAGAAGAAACGCCGTAAGAGGAATCCGCTAGTCTGGTTGCCTAAGTCTATCATAGTTGAGTCGGCTTCGCTGTAAACGAAATGAATGCTAAATCGCTCTAAGTGCTAAGTGCTTGAAAGTTTGTGATCTGGTTTGCTTCTTGCTCAAAGCTCTCCTTATATACTCCCTTAAGGCGGTCTATCTTCTCGGGCTGAATCGGGCTTTTCCATTTTCGTCCATCTTCGTGTTTATCGGAAACTTGACATTTTCTTCGGAAAACTTGACATTTATCTTCTGGAAACTTGACATTATCTCTTATGTGAGATAAGGATAAACCTTCATAGTTATCCTTCCTTTCGGAAAATAAATCGTGGGCGTTTTGTACGTTAGGCGTTAAGCTTTTATGGTTTTCGAAAGGAAGGTCTTTGAAGGTTTCGGTGTTTCGAAGAACCTTAATTCCTCGTATGGTCGAGATAGTGGTGTTCCAGAATAACCGTGATCGTACCAAACTTGCGTGAATTGATCGAACAAGCCAAGATGGGATCGAGCGGGCATGATAGGACTAGGCAGCGAGACCGTAACGCCAGGATGACCCGTAGCGGCGGGTGCCCGGTGCCAGGCGGTGCCACCGGCGCCAGGCGTCTTGCGTCTGTGGGTTTTCGTTGTTCGATCTTTCCTCGTCGTCATTTCGCGGAAATCTTTTGAGTTGGGAAGGTCTTTTCGTAGATTTCGAGATAATCGTTTCTAATCCACGAGATTCGCGGTATCGGGATTTGAGATGGACTTGGATTTGTAGATTTTCCGTCGTCGAGGATGCGAGCAATGTGCTTCGAGCTTTAGATGTGTTAAAGATGAATCTTTTAAACAATCGGAAGGCTTTACGGAAGACTCAATGTAGATCTCGGACGATCAGAAATGGGTTTCAAGGGACCAAGATGCCGCCATTGCCCGAGATCATGAGATGATCGCACCGATGAAGCCAGGACCCTCGCGGTTGGCGCCAGATGGGAGTGGACGAGCCTTCCGTGAGTTTTATCGAGCGGCGACCCGTTTCTTGGATTTGATCGTCGGCAGCTTTTCTTTCGAGGATTTTGGTGGCGATTTCGTCATTGACCGATTTTGACCCCAACAGTTAGCCCCAGCTAGCTAGGAACGTAGAGCCTGTCGGATCTAGCTTGCGGTATAACCGATGTGGGAAGGTGTTGAGGCGTGTCGTTTGCGAAATCGGGGTAAATGGTGATTTACCTCCTTTATATGGATGGAGTAAGAAATCTCATTCTTACTTCATCACAAGATTTTTACTCTCTCTCTCTCAAGAATCCTTTCTCTCTCTTTAAGAACAATGTCTTCCAGATCCTCAAGAGAAACTCTTCTTCCTATTCATCCTCGGATGACTCTCTCCCATGTGGCGGTGAAGCAAGAGAGTTGGTCGAGGAGGAAAAGAATCGCGTATTACGAGTCCTTGTAGGTTCGCCCCAACACTGCCAGAGATCCCTGTTCGAGGAGGCCTCAGAGGCAGCCGGTGCTCCTTTTGCCCGAGCTCGGTTTCTCGTAAATATCTCAAGGTTCTTGAGATTTTTACCAGGTTCTGAAGAGTCAAATTCAGTTCCGTTGGTAGCGAGTGCAAAGAATCCTCCATGGTTTCTTTACATGTTCTGAAGCTTTCTTCACGTACTGCCGTATGTGGTTCCCGATCCCTGGTGCCATTGTTAGATGCGCTTCACGCTTGAACTTTCGATCAACCAACTCAGCGTTCCTGCCTTGGAGAGTTGGCCGTACTGATCGCTAGCTTCTGAACTTCGGGATTGATCTTGGTCGATGATTTGAAGGTCTTTGGGGCACTTTCGGCCGTGGGGAGTGGCGGTTACTACTCCATGCTGCCTGAGAAGGATATGGCGTGATTCAGGACTACCGAATCCCAAATCGTGGCAGGGCGTTTCTTCTTCGTCCAAATAGATGGCGAGTCTGAGGAGAGCTGCCTCCATCTATTTCATGAGCATGGAACTTCAACCGAGGTATCTGACGAAAACCCTGTTGTCTATTTCACCTTTTGGAGTCGCGAGTTTTAGTGAAAAATTTTTGTTTTGTAGGGAACAACCCTACTGCGCATTTGCCTGGTGGCGTCTTTGTCGAGAGATCTTCTTCGTCAAAGGCGTTTTCTGAAATCCTTCACCCTCGAGCGGATTGAGATGCGGTTAGACTTTATCGGTCGAGCTCCTGTCCGTCGTATGATGCGAACCTGTCACGCGGCTCCTACTCGGGCCAGCGGAGGTCGTAAGGAAGGAAATGCGATGATGGGAAGGTTGGAAAGTCCTTCACCGTTGGGAGAAAAACCTAGTTTTACTCCAACGGAAAAAGCGAGCCAGCGGTTTTCCACCTAACAACTTCTTTGATGGCCTTCCTCCGGAGTTTACTACTGATGAGTCGCTGGAGGATGAGGAGAAACAAGGTTTGCGAGGGCTCTAGCGTGTCAGCGAGGTTTGGCCCTGAACTTCTTAACCTTGTGTTCGAATCTATATATAAGCATACTTGCTGATCTTGAGTTTATCACAGGGACTAAGAGTGTTTAGCGGTAGCTTGACTTGAGTTTCCGCAAATCCAGGATTGCTAACTTCAAGACCACGAAGCGGGCGAGAACTTTTCGGTTCCGACAAGAGGTAAAGCGCAGAAGCGAAGCAAGCTGAGCTTCAGCTCGAGCTCGTTAGGAAGGAAGGAAGAAGGATGGTCATGCCGGAGGTGGCAAGACGGGCGGAATCGTTTGCTGCTGAGTTTCAATGTTTAAAGAAGCTCGAGTTTGCTGGTGATTTCGCGAGTGCGAGGTTTCGTAAACCTTCACAAGTCGGAACCCGGATTTCTCGCCGATTCGAGATTGCTGAAATGAAGAATTTCATGGCGAGTCGCTCATGCTGAGTCCTTGGTTCCTCGGTAGAAGAAGAGTCCGGAGACTATGGGAACCTATCGAGGTTTCGAGGATCGGTGGAGGCGGACCCGATGAGAACGCCGAGGGTGGTGGGAGCGCTCAAAGTGAATGAGGAAGTGGACCAGCCTGCTAGTTCATTTGGGATTTCCATCCGGATTTCTCAATGTTGACTTCCTTTTGTGAATCGTATTTTTTGGCGTGTGTGGCGTTTTATAATTTTATTCTGCGGCCGTTGGAGGTTGCATTCTTATGTTTGGACTGGCGTTGGTGGCTTTGAATCCTGCGTCTTTTGCGGCTTTTATGAATATGAAATTCGTGAGATTTAGTCTTTTGTTTTGATTTATACTTTCGTCAAGTGTAGAGGAAGGATCACGAGTAGTCACATTATCCTAACTCTTTTTGTCGCTTGGTCCGTATGCTACTTTTAGCTTGGCGTTTTAGGTGTAGCGATAAGAGACATGTTTTGGGATCTCGTATCGATACTATGTCTGTGAGATGTCAAGATCCAGCAAGACTGGGTTTAGGGCAAGACCTAGGTTTACTCTCAGCTTTGAGGCTGTCGCGATGACTGATCGGCTTTCGTTTTGCCTGTTAGTGATTTCTTCCTGATTCTTTTCGTTTAAAGTCCGCGACTAATTAGCCGCTTATATGACTTGTGTTAAAAGAATCGAGCTATCTTCGAGTTTATCCGAGCTAAACCAAAATTTTGGGTTTCTTGTATAGGCGCTATGATATCCTTATCGGATGTAAGAGGACCTTGTAGGTCTGACTACGAGTTTGTATTGAGGAAACGTTTCTTGTGTCGTCCGTGGAATCGTCGGCCAGTGAGTTATTTTAAGTCGCTGGTGGACTGTCTTTTGCGGATAATCACGAGTTTTGTTATCTTTTTAAGAAGTTGCGGACGTCTCGTTTCTTTTGAAGATATGATTTTCGTTTTTCGAAGCGTTGATGCGTTTAAGTGAGCATAAAAGATAGAAAGAATTTTATTAAAAATTGAGAAGTTAGAGTACATGTGCGGATTTTGGCGTTTTGTGGGAGTATAGGAGTATCGCGCAGTCCCCTTTTGGTGAGGGGATAGCTGAACTCGCCGGGTTTCGACGAGCTGCCTACGATACCTCTTCGAGGATCAAGCCATCTCGTAGTTCTGATAGTTGCCGAGCGTTTTTACTCCCGTCGCGTTGCCGTTCGACCGTGCTGGTCGGATCGGTGGTTTGTCGGGGTCGAGCTGTCTGCCTTCCGGTGGACTCGAGGCTTTGTCGCTGTCTTGAATCGTTGCCTGTTTGGATGATTCGGATCATCTTTCTTTGAGTCCTCGGGAATGTTATGTGATTCCTTTGCTCGTTTCGGGTTGGCGCAGGGCGTTCGATCTTTTGCAGTTGAACTCGGCTAGGTAACGAGTCGATTGTTTCTGACTACCCCGGATGGCTGCGGTTCGGTCGGTCGGAAACTTGATACCGAGGTGATATGTGGATGGTACTGCCTTCATGGAGTTGATCAAGGGGTTCCCGCTGGCGTTGTAGATGGCCGTGTTGTCGACTACTGCAAACTCGGCGATTTTTGTAACTTCCTTTGCCATGACGGGAGTTTAATTCTCGAGGGTCATGGTAATGCTCGAAAACCCGTCAAAGGTTTTGGCTCGGGACGACTTCCCCAGTGGGATCTTCATCCTGTAGAGGGTGTCGGAAGATGGCGTTGACCGTGCTTCCTGTATCGATGAGAATCACGGCCGACTTCGAGATCCTGGATGACCAGGTCGATTACCAAAGGATCGCGGTGAGGTTTGTCGATTCCGGCGGTCTCGTGTTCCTCAGCGATTGTGTGGTTAGGAACACAATGCAGGAACCACGGAACTTGTCTCTTTTCGCCCGTAGGCTTTATCGATGAGACAGAGTCTTGGTAGAACTGTGATCCTCGATGATCATGTTTACCCTCTGCATTGTTGTTCCTTGGTCGTCTGTCTTCTTCCGCTTTTCCCTCGATTGGTTTTGATGTAGCGGTCCCGGAGACAGTTTTGTTAGTCTTTGGTGGTCGGAGTCAGAGCAAGTCCTTTATACTCTTGACCTTTGATAGTTAAGCGGTGAGTTTCTGCGGCGAGCAGGTGCCGAGAGAACCTTGCGGTTCGCGTGGAGTGACCTCACGGTCTTGTGGAACGCAGTAGGAGTTATCCTTGTACTGGTTCCTGGTCAGGTATTTCGGAGGTTTTGCCTTGCTCGAGTTGATGGCGTAGTTATGCTGCGCCTTGATCTTCCCGCCGTGATGGGCGTACTTGTCGTTCACGAGGGTTTCTTCTTGGGCCGGTTTTCTGCTGCGTGCTTCGCGATAGAAGCTTCATCTCTTCTTCCATGATGATGAAGTCCGTTGCCTTGGGTATCCTGGATTGTCGCGGCTTTTCAAGTAGTATCCACTTCGAACCGGACTTGTACCAGAGTTTTCCTCCGAGTCGATGGCGAAATTGCCGGCTGATGCCCGTTACTCGGCCATCACCAGTTTGAACCTTTGCATGAAGTCGGCGGGTGGCTTCGTCTTCCTTCTGACTAGACTCATATATCCACGCGGACGTTTCTCTGTCCATGAACATAGAGTACTTGTTTGAAAGCGCCCGAGGCCAGTTGCGGAAGTTTCGATGGAGTTCCTTTTGAGCGGGAGAACCACTTTCGGCGCAGCACCTTTGAGGTGCTCGGCGAAGACAATGACCTGCGTCCGTTCGCTCGGGTTTGCACCTACCCATTGCGATCTGGAAGGACTGGGGTGCGACTTAGAGATCCGTCGTACCGTCATGACCGGGATTTGATCTTCCTGGGTCTGAGATCGTGTTTCCGTGATCAGTGGTGAATGGCATTTTCGTGCTTCCTCGAGAAGTCTATCGATCACCGAGTAGGAACTGAGTGCGCCTGATGGATTTCGATTTTCACGCTTTCGCCCGACCCGCGGTCTTTTGAGAGGATTCAGCGGAGATCATGGATCGCTATTGCTACCGGCGTTCCTCGAACCTGTCGGCTGGTCATGATAGATCGAGTTTGATCTTCAGCGAGTTCTTCCTCTCATCCAGTAGAGTTCTTCTTCCTCTTGTCATGGGCCTGTCGAAGGATACGTCTGCGGGCGGACTGGCCGGTTCTCCTGGGGTGGATGTCGGCGTCTTCATCGGAAGGATCCGATTGGTAAGCTGATATCTAGATTGATCGCTTCGGCGTCGCTTTCCTTGTTTCCGTCGCGGAGTGGAAGGTTCTCGAGGGCGTTTGCTGTCCTTCGAACCCGTTTCACCGGGGAGTGGGCTCTTTCGGGG
>CM028249.1:31895329-32066637 GCA_016432835.1 Brassica nigra | reverse complement strand
GCCGTTCCTTCACGGGCGGACTACCGAGGCTTTGTCGCGTCTTGAATCGTTGCTCCGCTGGATGATTCTCTGGATTATCTTCGAGTCCTCGTGAATGTTATGTGATTCTTTGCTTGCTGCCGGTCGCTAATGCTCCAGTTTGAACTGCTGCGGTCGAAGTCCGATTGTTTCCACTACCCTGCATGGCCGCGTTTCCGCCGAGTCGGAAACTTGATAACGCAGGTGATATGTGGATGGTACCGCCTTCATGGAGTTGATCCAAGGGGTTCCCATGCTGGCGCTGTAGATGGGTCAGTTGTTACATCACTGAACTCGAATTTTTTGTAACTTCTTTGCCATGACCGGAGTTTAATTCTCCCGAGGGTCATAGTAACGCAAAACCCCGCCAAAGGTTTTGGCTCAGGGATTTCCCCAAGTGGGATCTTCATCTGCAGAGGGGTGTCGCGAAGATGACGCTGACCGCAGCCTCGTATCGATGAGAATGCGTCGCATTTCGGTGATCCTGGATGACCAGGTCGATACTAAAGGATCGCGAGGAGGTTTGTCGATTCCGACTGCCTGCACCTCGAAGCGATTGTGTGGTTGTGAACACGCTGTCCGGGAACCACTTGAACTTGTCTCGTTTCTCGCAGGCTTTTATCGATGAGACAGAGTCTGTAGAACTGTGATCCTCCTCGATGCACCCTCCGTCGCACCGCCTGCCTTTTGGTCCTTGTTTTCCCGCTTTTTCCTCGACATTTTCGCCATACGTCCTCGGAGATTTTGTTGGTCTTTTATGTAGTCCAGGAGCAAGTCCTTTATAATTTCGACCTTTTGATAGTTCGCCCGGTGAGATGGCGGCGAAGCCGGGTGCCGAACCTTGCAGCCGCAGGGAGTGACCTCTGTCTTGTGGAACTCGCGAGTAGAGTTATCCTTGTACTGGTTCCGGTCCAGGTATTTCCGGAGGTTTTGTTTGCTCGAAGCTGATGGCGAAGTTATGCCGCCGGCGTTCCCCTTCGCGACGATTTTCGTACGAGAGGGTTTCTTCGACGCTTCTCGCGGTCCGTGCTTCGCGATAGAAGCTTCATCTTCTTCCATGATGATGAAGTCCGCTGTTTGTGGAGAGTATCCTGGATTGTCCGCGCTTTTCAAGTAGTATCCACTTTCGAACTTCGACTTGTACCAGAGAGTTTTCCCCGGCGCCGATGGCGGTCGCTGATGCCCGCTACTGGCCATCACCAGTTTGAATTCCGATGAAGTCGCTGAGGACTCGCCTTCCTTCTGAGCTGACTATATCCACGCCGACGCTGTCCATGAACATGGAGTACTTGCTTGAGAAACGCCGAGGCCAGCTGTCGAAGCTTCCGGCGGAGTTCCTTTCGAGCCGAGAACCACTCGAGCGCAGTTGAGGTGCTCGATTTAAGAGAAGACAATGACCCGGCGCTAAGCCCGGAGTTTGCACCTACCCATTGCGATCTGGAAGGACTGCAGGTGCATTAGATCCGTCGCATCGCCATAGACCGATTTTGATCTTTCGTCCGAGATGCGCGATCCGGAAAGGGTGAATGGTATTTCTCGCGCTTCCTCGAAGTCTATCGATCTCGGGCGGAACTGGTCGCCTGATGGATTTGCGATTTTACCGCTTTCACTTCGCCACGGCCTTGAGATTCACGGAGATCATGGATCTCGCTATTGCTGCCGGCGCTCTCCGAACCTGTCGGCGCTGGTCGCGATAGATCCGAAGTTTGATCTTCCGCGAAGTTCTTCCTGCTCCATCCAGTAGAGTTCTTCTTCCTCTTCGCATGGGCCTATCGGCGATACCGCCTGCCGAGCGACTGGCTTCGGTTCTCCTCGGTGGATGTCAGCGCCTTCATCGAAGGATCCGATTGGTCGCTGATATCTAGATCGATGCGCCGACGCCGCTTTCCTTTGTTTCGCCGCCGGAGTGGAAGGTTCTGCGAGGTCGCTTGCTGTCCTTTCGAGCCGCTTCCTCGAGGGCTCTTCGGGCATCTTTTTCTCGCGGCTTCGAGATCCGTCGTCTTCTGCCGCCGCGTCTTGGTGGATCCAAGGCAACTTGCTCCTCGCAGTTAAGGTGTCGACCTGTTTTGGCGAGCAGGTTATCAGCTTGTCCTCGTTGTTCCGCCCGCCCGGGCGGAGGTAAACAGCCTTCATCTGCCTGATTTCAGTGTTTGCATCAGCAGTGACTGCGACGATCTCCAGCTGGAGTCTTCAGCGCTGGCCGACGGGTGTTCCGCCTAGCTGGCTGATCTTTGGTGACGCCGGTAGACATGATCGAAGCGCAGTGCGCTATGTAGATAGATAGATCCGTGAACCCTCCTCCTTCTAGCCAAACTGTGGGAACCAAATTCACACCGCCAATTTCCGATAAAGATTTGTGGAGGAAAACCGAAGTTAACCCGATCTTCCTTGAAGGTCCCGGATATCTGCTGGGCCGCATTACCTAAACAATCAAATAAGGTTAAAATAGAAATCGTAAAAGGATGAAGAGATCTTATTTCTGAATTCTCGCTTGAGCGCGGTAACAAGAAAAGAAAACCGCCTAAGAGCTGTCGAGGAGTCCGCTAGTCTGGTCGCCTAAGTCTATCCTAGTTGAGTCGCAGCTCGCTAGAAAACAGAAAAGAATGCTAAATCGCCTAAGTGCTAAGTGCTTGAAAGTTTGTGATCTGGTTTGCTTTGCTCAAAGCTCTCCTTATATACTCCCTTTAAGACGGCCCATCTTCTCGCTGGCTGAATCGGGCTTTTTCCATTTTCGCCCATCTTTGTGTTTATCGGAAACTTGACATTTATCTTCGAAAACTTGACATTTATCTTCTGAAACTTGACATTTATCTCTTTATGTGAGGATAAGGATAAACCGCCATAGTTATCCTTCCTTTCGAAAATCGTGACGGCCGCTTTGGCCACGCTACCGCTTAGGCGCTTTTACGGTTTTTCAAAGGACGGTCTTTGAAGGTTTCGTGCTTCCGGCGAACCTTAATTCCTCGTATAGTCGGTGATAGTGGTGTTCCGAATAACCGGATCGTACTCAAACTTGGCGTAGATTGATCCCAACAAGCTAAGATGGGATCGAACCCGCATGATAGGACCGAGACCGACGAAGGACCGACGCCAGGCTGACCTGCCGCTGACGGTGCCGCCGGGCGCCAGGTGCTGCTGCCGCCGGGCGCCAGGTCGTTCCATGGACGGTGCCGCTGGCGCCGCGCGCCAGTCCGCTCTGTCAGCACCGGGCGCCAGGCCGGTATTGCCGGCGCCAGGCCAGATCATGCCTTGCCGCCGGGCGCCGGTAGGTGCCAGCGCTTGTGGCCAGCCTGCTGCGGTCCTGCTGCCGGCGCTTGTGGCCGGGTACGCTGGGCGCCGCAGGTGGTGCTGCGCCAGGTCGGCGTGCCGCCGCTTGTAGCCAGCCTGCGATCCATGCCGCCGGGCGCTTGTGGTCGGTGCCGGGCGCCAGGTCGTTCTGCAAAGCCTGCAGGCCGCCTTGCTGTCTGTGGGTTTTTCGTTGTTCGATCTTTCCTCGCCAGTCGCTTATGGAAATCTTTGAGTTTGGGAAGGTCTTTAGCCGTAGATTTCGTGATAATCGCTTCTAATCCAACGATTCCGCGAGTATCGGATTTGAGATGGACTTTGATTTGTAGATTTTCCGTCACGAGGATGCAGCAATGTGGCTTCGAAGTTTAGATGTGTTAAAAGATGAATCTTTAAACAATCGGGAAGGCTTTTACGGAAGACCATTGTAGATCTCTACGATCCAGAAATGGGTTTCAAGGGACCAAGATGCCGCCACTGCCCGAGATCATGAGATGATCGCACCGATGGGCGCCAGGACCTCGCCGCTGGCACCAGATGGGAGTGGACGAGCCTTCCGCGTGAGTTTATCGAGCTTAACACCCGCTTTGGATTTGATCGCCGCTGGCTTTTTCGAGGATTTTCGGGTGACGATTTCGCCATTGACCGATTTTGACCCCAACATGGGTTAACTCGTTTTCCTCCAGAAATCGCTATCAGAAATTGACGGGTGAATTTCGTTCCCACAGTTTACGGAAGGAGGGTGGGTTACGGATCTATCTATCTCGAACTGCACATGCTCGATCATGTCTACTGACGCCACCAAAGATCAGCCAGCCAGACGGAACACCCGCCGACGCCAACGCTGAGAAGACTCCAGCTGGAGATGCGCCCACAGTACTGCTGATGCAAACACCGAGGCCAGGCAAATGAACGAACCATTACTTCCCCAGGCACGGGCGAACAACAGACAAGCTGATAACCTCGCCGCAAAACAGGTCGACACCTTAACTGCGAGGAGCAAGTTGCCGCTGATCCACCAAGGCACGCCATGGCAGAAGACTCGACTTCGATCTCCGGCAAGCACGAAAAGATGCCCGAAAGAGCCCACTCCCGAGGAAAGGGCTCAAAGGACAGCAAACGACTCGCGAGAACCTTCCACCCCGCTACGGAAACAAGGAAAGCGACGCCGAAGCGATCGATCTAGATATCAGCCACCAATCGATCCTTCCGATGAAGACGCTGACATCCACCCCGTGAGGACCCGGCCAGTCCGCCGCAGACGGTATCCTTCGAAAGGCCCATGACAGAAGAGGAAGAAGAACTCTACTGGATTGAGCAGGAAGAACTCGCGAGGATCAAACTCGATCCATCACAACCAGCGCCGACAAAATCGGAGGAACGCGGTAGCAATAGCGATCCATGATCTCCGCTAATCTCTCAAGAAGACCGGGTCGGGTGAAAGCGTGAAATCGCAAATCCATCAGGCGACCAGTTCCACCGAGATCGATAGACTTCTCGAGGAAGCACGGAAAACCGCTCACCGCCGGATCACGGAAACACGCATCTCAGACCCAGGGAAAATCAAAATCCCGGCTCTATGACGGTACGACGGATCCTAAGTCGCACCTGCAGTCTTTCCAGATCGCAGGGTAGGTGCAAACTCCCGGAGCGAACGAGACGCTGGTCATTGTCTTCTTCGCCGAAAGCACCCAAAGGGCCTGCCGAATGGTTCTCCGCTCAAAAGGAACTCCATCGAAGCTTCCGCCAACTGGCCTCTGCGCTTTCAAACAATACTCCATGTTCATGGACAGAGAAACGTCCGACGTGGACCTATGGAGTCTAGTTCAGAAGGAGGACGACCCCGCCGACTTCATGGGTTCAAACTGGTGATGGAGAGTAACGGCATCAGCGACAATGTCGCAATCGCTCGAGGAAGACTCTCGGTATAAGTCGTTCGAAAGTGGATACTACTGAAAAGCCGCTGACAATCCAGGATACCTCCACAAGCAACGGACTTCATCATCATGGAGGAAGAGATGAAGCTTCTATCGCAGAAACGGACCACAGAAAACGCCCTCAAAAGAAACCCTCTCGTAACGACAAAAACGCCCATCACGGCGGGAAGACGCCAAGGCGCAGCATAACTACGCCATCAACTCGAGCAAGGCATAACCTCTGAAACACCTGACCAGGAACCAGTACAAGGATAATTCCTACCGCGAAGTTCCACGAAACCAGAGGTCACTCCACCAACTGCAAGGTTCTCGCGCGCTCGCCAAAAGCTCCTCACCGCTAACTATCAAAGGTCAAGAGTATAAAGGACTTGCTCCTGACTCACCCCAAAGACCAACAAACTGTCTCCGAGGACCGCTAATCGAAAATCAATCGGGTGAAAACGCGAAGGAGACAGACACCAAGGAACAACAACAGTCGCCAGAGGGTAAACATGATCATCGGAGGATCACAGTTCTACCAAGACTCAGTCTCAATAAAGCCTACGGGCGAAAAGCCGAGACAAGTTCCAACTTGTTTCCTGATAGCGATATTCCTAACCACGCCATCACTTTCGAGGAACAGAAACCGCCGAATCGACAAGCCTCATTATGATCCTTTGGTTATCGACCTGGTAATCCAGGATCTCGAGGTCGGCCGATCCTCGCCGATACGAAGTACGTCAACGCTATCTTCCGCGACACCTCTACAGGATGAAGATCCCACTTGGGAAGTCGCCCCGAGCCAAAACCTTTGACTAGGTTTCGGCGCCACTTCCATGACCCTCGAGAATTAAGCCCCGTCATGGCGAAGAAGTCACAAAATCGCCGAAGTTCGCAGTAATAACAACCCGCCATCTACAACGCCATCATGGGAACCCTTTGATCAACTCCATGAAGGCAGTACCATCCACATATCACCTCGCATCAAATTTCCGACTAACCGAATCGAGCCATCGGGGTAGTCAGAAACAATCGAGACTCGTTACCTAGCCGAAGTTCAACTGCGAAAAGATCGAACGCCTCGCCAACCCAAACGAAAGCAAAGGAATCACACAACATTCATGAAGACTCAAAAGATGATCCAGAATCATCCAAACAGGTAACGATTCAAGACAGCCACAAAGCCTCCGAGTCCACCGCCATAAAAGCAGATAGCTCTACCCCGCGACAAACCGGCCGATCCGACCAGCACGATCGAACGGCAACGCATGGAGTAAAACGCCTGCGCAACTATCAGAACTACGAGATGGCTTGATCCTCAAAGAGGTACGAGGCAGCTCGTCAAACCCGCGAAGTTCAGCTATCCCCTCACCAAAAGGGGACTGGCGCGATAATTCTATACCCTTGCCAAAACGCCACTTAATTTAGAAAACGCCGAAACACTACGAAAAACGAAAATCATATCTTCAAAAGAAACGCCAGACGCCGCAACTTCTGACAAAGATAACAAAACTCAGATCATCCGCTAAAACAGTCCACCCGCGAACTTAAAACAACTTATGCCCGCCGACACCCCGACGGACGACTCAGAAACGCTTCACTCAAATACAAACTCGTAGTCAGACCTACAAGGTCCTCTTACATCCGGATAAGGATATCATAGCTATACAAGAAACCCAAAATTTTGGTTTAGGCCTCGATAAACTCCGAAGATAGCTCGATTCTTTAACACAAGTCATATAAGCTAATACTAGTCGACTTTAAACGAAAAGAATCAGGAAGAAATCACTAACAGGCAAAGTAAAGCCGATCAGTCATCGTGACAGCCTTAAAGCTGAGAGTAAGCCTAGGTCTTGCCCTAAACCCAGTCTTGCTGGATCTTGACATCTCACAGACATAGTATCGTGATAATTGATCCCAAAACATGTCTCTTATCGCTACACCTAAAACGCCGCTAGAAAGTAGCATACGGACTAAGCGACAAAAAAAGAGTTAGGATAATGGCGATTACTCGCGATTCTTTCCTCTACACTTGACGAAGTATAAATCAAAACAAAAGACTAAATTTCGCAAATTCTCATATTCATAAAAGTCCGCAAAGACGGCGGAATTCTAAGCCACCAACGGCCAGTCCTAAAACATAAGAATGCACCTCCAACGGTCGCGGATAAAACTCCTAAAACGGCCACACACGCCAAAACATACGATTCACAAAAGGAAGTCAACATCGAAATCCAGATGAAATCCCAATGAACCTGGGCTGGTCCACTTCCTCGCTCACGCCTGACCTTCCCACCACCTCGCGCTTCATCGGCTCCGCCTCCACCGTATCCTCGAAACCTCGATAGGTTCCTATAGTCTCCGGACTCTTTCCTCAACCGAGGAACCAAGGACTCAGCATGAGGACACTCGCCATAAATTCCTTCATCTCAGCGATCTCGAATCAAAAAGAGAAATCCTGTTCTGAGATTTGTAAAGGTTTACGACCAGCCCCGACTGCTGAAATCGCCAACAAACTCCTGAGCTTCTTTAAGACATTGAAACTCAGCGGCTTAACGATTCCGCCTGCCTCGCCACCTCCGCCATGCACTCTTCTTCCTTCCTCCCTTTCCACCAACAAGAGAGATCGAGCGCGAAGGACTTCCCGTAAGAACGCCTTTGACGTAAGGAGATCCCTCGACGAAAAGATCGCCATGCAAATGCGCACAGCCCCGTTTCTACAAAGTTAAACATTTTCATTAAAACTCGTGACTTCCTAATAACAAAATAGACAACGAAGTTTTCCACATTACCTCGGGTTGAAGTTCCATGCATGCGAAATAGATGGAGGCAGCTCTCCCTCGACAGAATCACCATCTATTCGACAAAGAAGAAACGTTCCTGCCACCCACTTAGTGGTTCAAGTAGTCCCTGAATTATGGCCATATCCTTCTTGGGCAGCATGGAGTAAAACCGCCGCCCTCGCCGGCCGAAAGTGCTCCAAAGGCATTCGAAATCACCAGGACTGAGATCGATCCCGAGCTCATAACTTGAGATCAGTACGCCAAGCCAACTCTCCAAGGCAGGGATGAGCTGGCTTGATCGAGAGTTTGAAGTGATGAAGCACACGAACAATCGCCGGGATCGGGAACCACATGCGCAATAAATAAAGAAGGCCTCGTGAATATGTAAAGAAACCTTCCGAGGATTCCTCGTGACTCTCAAGCACGACAGGGATCCGAATTTGACTCCTTCAGAACCTGGTAAAAATCTCAAGAACCTTGAGATACTTATGAGAAACCAAGCTCGGGCGAAAAGGAGCACCAGGCTGCCTCGCAGGTCTCTCGAACAGGGATATCTGGCAGTGATGGGGCGAACCCACAAGGGCTCGTAATACGATTCTTCGGCTCTCCTCGACAAACTCCACTTGCTTCAGCCACGGGCAGAGAATCACCCGATGATGAATGGGAAGAAGAATTTCTCTTGAGGATCTTGAAGACATTATTATTGAGAGAGAGAAAGGATTCTTGAGAGAGAATAATTTTTATGGTGAAGTAAGAATGAATGAGATTTCTTACTCCTCCTTATAAAGAAGGTAAAATCACTATTTACCCCGACTTTCGCAAACGATTACGCTCTCTACACCTTCCCATACGGTTATACCGCAAGCCGGACCCAAAGGCACTACGGTTCCTAGCTAGCTGGGGCTAACTGTTATAAATCGGTCAACGACAAAATCGCCACCCAAAAGTCTCGAAGAAAACCAAGTGACGATCAAAACCAAGAAACGGATCGCCACCGATGAACTCACAAGAAGGCATGAACGGACCGCGGAGCCCCGGATCAACGTATAGGCAGCAGGCACCGTGGACGCAGGACACGGAACGGGCGGCAGGCTTGCCTTGTCCCGCCTGGCGCCGGGCAAGGGTCTTGGTTCCATCTATGCAATCGCCTTCGATCTCGGCAACGGCAGCATCTTGGTCCCTTAAACCCATGTCCGGATTGTCCGCAAACTACAATGATTCTTCCGCAAAGCCTTCTCGATTTTAAAAGTTTATATTTTAAACGCCTAAAGTTCTGCCACATTACTCAAACCCTTGAAAACGGTTATCTCGAATCTACGGCTAAAGATCCTTCCAAACTCAAAGATTTCCCGCACGAACGACTAAACGGGGAAAGATCGAACAACGGAAAAACCCACGGACGGCAAGTAAGACGGTCCGGCGCGGCGCACCCAGGCCTGGCGCCGGGCGACACGCTGCCACGCTGGGCCGCTCATGCCGGGCGGTATCGCCGCTACACGGGCCGGCCTGGCGCCGGCTGCACGCCGTTCAAGAAGCCGCCCCTGGCGCTGGCGTACCTCGCCTGGCGCCGGTCGACGGCCCTCGCCGTGGTCTCGGTCCCATCATGCCCGGCCTGATCCCATCTTAGCTTGTTTGGATCAATTTTGTGAGTTTGGTACGACACACGGTTATTCTAAACACCAAACATCTCGACTAAACGAGGAATTGGGTTTCCTTTGGAATTACCAAACCTTCAAAGACTATTCTTCAAAACCGTAAAAATGTCTAAACGCCCGACGTATAAAATGGCCCACTTACGATTTTCCGAAAAGGAAGGATAACTATGACGGTTTATCCTTATCCTCACATAAGAGATAAATGTCAAGTTTCCAGAAGATAAATGTCAAGTTTTCTCAAGATAAATGTCAAGTTTCCGATAAACATGAAGATGGACGAAAATGGAAAAGCCCGATTCAGCCCAGAAGATAGACCGCCTTAAGAAGAGTATATAAGGAGAGCTTTGGCGAGGAGCAAATCATCACCAAACTTCCAGAGCACTTAACACTTAGAGCGCTTTATTTCTTTTCTGTTTTCATTAGCGAAGCCAGATTAAACTGGTTAGATCTAGCGGCCGGACTAGCGGACCTTCGACAGCTCATGTAGCTTATTTCTTACCCGTTGTTCACGCTTGAACGCTAATCCAGAAATAAGATCTCTTTTCGCTTACTTTACGATTTTTACTTTTCAACTTAATCTCCATTGATTGTATCGCGGTGTGGCTCCAGCAGATATCCGAGACCTTCAAGGAAGATCGGGTTAACTCGGTTTTCCACAAATCGCTATCAGAAATTGACGGTGTGAATTTCGGTTCCTACATCTCGAAGTTCCGATAGTTGCTGCAGACGCTTTACTCCCCGTGCGCTGTCGCCCGACCGCGCTAGCCTGGATAGGTGGTTTAAAGGGGTCGAGCTGTCTTTTACGGCGATGGACTCGCAGACTTTGTCGCCAGTCTTGAATCGTTGTCTGTCTCGGATGATTCTGATCATCTTTTCAAGTCTTCGTGAATGCTGTGTGATTCCTTTGCTTGTTTCGGGTTCGCAGGGCTCCCGATCTTTTCGCAGTTTGAACTCGCTGGTAACAGAGTCTCGATTGTTTCGACTACCCCAGATTACCGCGGTTCCGTTGGAGTCGGAAATTTGATGCCGAGGTGATATGTCGACGGTACTGCCTTCTGGAGTTGATCCAAGGTTCCATGATGGCATTGTAGATGGCCGGGTTGTCGACTACTGCGAACTTGACGATCTTTGTGACTTCCTTCGCCATGACCGAGCTTAATTCTCCGCTTGTCGTGGAGGTGACGCTCAAAACCCACCAAGTTTTGGCTCTGGGACGACTTCCCAAGTGGATCTTCATCCCGTAGAGGGTGTCATGAAGATGACGCTGACCGATTCATGTATCGCCGAGGATGCGACTTCGAGATCCTGGATTACCAGGTCGATAACCAAAGGATCGCGAATGAGGTTTGTCGATTCCACAGCTTTCCTGTTCCTAAAACGATCGTGGTGGTTGGGAATATCGCTATCTGAAACCAGTTGGAACTCGGCTCGCTTTTCACCCGAGGCTTTTATCGACGAGACAGAGTCTTGTGAACCAAGCGATCCTCGATTATCATATTTACCCTCGGGCGACCGCTGTTGTTCCCTTTGGTCGCCCTGTCTCCTTCCGCTTTCACCAGATTGATTTTGGTCGCGCTGTCCTCGAGACAGTTTTCTTGGTCTTTGGGCGGTCGGACTCCAGGAGAAAGTCCTTTATACTTTGACCTTTGACAGTTCGGCCGGGCGAGGAGCTTTATGGGCGAGCCTGGCGCCGGTGAACATTGCAGTTCGCTGTGGAGTGACCACTGGTTTCGTGGAACTCGCAGTAGAAATTATCCTTGTACTGGTTCCTGGTCCAGGTGTTTCCGGAGGTTTTGCCTTGATCCGAAGTTGATGGCGAGTTATGTCAGCCTTTGCCTTCCCTTCGTGATGGACGATTTGTCGCTATGAGAGGGTTTCTTCTTTGAGGACGCTTCTGTGGTCCATGCTTTGCACATGACTCTCATCTCTTCCTCCATGACGATGAAGTCTGTTGCCTTGTGGAGGGTATCCTGGATCGTCCTGTGGTTTCTCCAGCAATATCCACTTTCGAACTTTGACTTGTACCAGAGATTTTCCTCGGCGCCGATTGCGACTTTGTCGCTGATAACCCGCCACCGCCATCACTAGCTTGAACCTTCTCATGAAGTCGCTGCGATTCGCCTTCCTTTTGAGCCAGACTCCACAAGTCCACGTCGGAAGTCTCTATGTCCATGAACATGGAGTACTGTTTGAGAAATACCGAGGCTAGTTGGCGAAACTTGCGATGGAGTTTCTTTGAGCCGAGAGAACCATTCGAAAGCGCCATGCCTCTGAGATTTTCCACAAAGAGAAGGCAGTGACCGGGCGCCTCGCTCACGCCCGGAGTTTGCATCTTCCCATCACGATCTGGAAGGACTGTAAGTGTGCCTTCGGATTTGTGGTTCCATCGTAGACGGGAATCTTGATCTTCCTAGGGTCTGAGATGCGTGTCTATGTGATCCGAAGCGTGAACGGCATTTTCGCTTCCTCGAAGTCTATCGATCTCGAGCCGCACTAGTTGCCTGGTGAATTTGTGATTTCACCGCTTTTACCTCGGGCTACTGTTTATGCGAGACTCGGAGATCGTGGATCTCGCTATTGCTACCTGCGTTTTTCCGAGCTTGTCGGCGCTGGTTACGATGGATCCGAGATTGATTTTCCGCCAGTTCTTCCTTTTCCATCCAGTAGAGGTCTTCTTCCTTCTGCTTCATGGGTTTTTCGGCGACACCGCCTGGCCGGGCAGACTGAGTTCGGTCCTTCTATGATGAACGCCAGCGCCATCGCCTGAATGATCGGATCGGCCGCTAACGCCCAGGTTGATTCATTCGACGTTGTTTTCTTCTGTCCCCTGATGGAGGTGGAAGATTCTCCGTGATTCGTGCAAGCACCTGGTTGGAGAGATCGCCGTGTTCTGGCCTGAAGAAGTCTTGTCCGCGACGCGCAGCCTCGACGCCTCGAGTCTCAACGAAGTCGCCGCTTCGGCTCTTTCGCGATCCTCGCTGGCCTTGCTCTTGGCCTTCGCAGTTAAGGTTTCCACCTGCTTTTTGCAGAGAGGCCACGATTTTTCCTTGTTCGTCCCCTCGCTTGAGCGGAGGCTAACATCTCTTTCATCCGGTCGGTATCGTGGTGTCAATGGTGATCGCTGATACGCTTCCAGCTGGAGTATTGGTCGCTGGCATCGCAGGAGCCCCAAGCGCTTATGGTTGTCAGCGCTGGTCGCCATATCAGACCGAAGCGTGTGGTTGCGAGTGAGATAGATCCGCCTTCTAGCACTAACCGTGGGAAACGAAATTGACCGTCGAAGTTTTCGCTTTGATTTGAGGAAAGCCAAGTAAACTTAACCTTCCCTCGGTCCCGGATATCTGATGGGCCACACACGACACAATCAATGCGAAGTTTAAGTTGTAAAATAAAAATCGTGAAAATAGAGCTAAAGAGATCTTATTCGAATTCAAGGCTTCAGCGGAACAACAGGTAAAGAAATCGACTACAAGAGCTGTCGAAAAGTCCGCTAGTCCGCCGCCTAAATCTAACCTAGTTGAGTCAGAGCTCGCTAGTGAAAACAGAAAAGAAATGCTGATGAGTCGAGCTCTAAGTGCTAAAGTGCTCTGAAATTTTGTGGTGATTTGCTCCTCGCCCAAAGCTCTCCTTATATACCTCTTAAGACGGTCTATCTTCCTTCGGGCTGAATCTGGCTTTTCCATTTTCGTCCGCCTTCGTTTATCGAAACTTGACATTTATCTTCGAAAAACTTGACATTTATCTTTGAAACTTGACATTTATCTCTTATGTGAGGATAAGGATAAACCATCATAGTTATCCTTCCTTCGAAAATCGTAGTGAGCCGCTTTGGTCATGTCGGCTTTTTAGGCGCTTCTACGATTTTTCGAGAAAATAGTCTTCGGTTTCGCATTCAAGGAATCCCAATTCCTCGATAGTCGAGATGATTGGTGTTTAGAATAACCGTGATCATTTAATACGCTGAATCGAAATCCATTCATCATTCGAACCTTTATGGTCTTCCGAGATTTCGAGTATCGGATCGAGATGGACTTGATTCGTGACTTCCGCCTTCGAGGGTTTGAGTAATGAGGCTTCAACTTAGATTCTAGAATATGAGCTTTGTTAAACAATCGAGAAGGCTTTGCGGAAGAATCGCCGTGTTTCTAACAATCCAACATGGGTTTAAGGGACCAAGATGTTGCCGCTGCCCGAGATCACGGTGACGACTGGGATGGGCGCCAGGACCCTGCCGCCGGGCGCCAGACGGAGACGACGGGCTGCCGCCGGGCCAGACGGAGAGGACGAGTCGCCCGGGCGCCAGGCGCCGCCGGGCGCTAAAGCGCCGCCAGGCCCGGGTCGTGGTTCGTCCGGCGCCAGGCCGCTGGTTCGTCGCCGGGCGCCAGGCGCTGGTCGGTTCGTCACGCCGACGTCAGGCGTCCTACCGCTCGTGCCGTGTCCCGCGTCCGCCAATGCTGCTGTTGCTCGCCTTCGTCGATCTCCGGGGCTCATGATCCGTTCGTGCCTTCCCGTAAGTTCGTCGAGTGACGACCCGTTTCTCGGTTTCGATCGTCACTTAGTTTTCTTCCGAGGACTTCCGGGTGACAATTTCGTTGTTGATCGATTTTGACCCCAACAAGCTTGCGATCTTAGATTGAAACTTGATCACCCAAGGTCAATTCCCTTGTCCCATGAGTCCCCTTGTCTCATATTGAAAAGAAAGTTCGCTCTTTTATTGCATTTTTAGTATTGCCTTAGTTTATAATCATCTCATCTCACTTTATGGTTGCACTTAGCTTAAGCATGAACTTGCATTTCCTTTGCATTAGAATCACTTAGGATTGGATTGACATCTATTATACTACAACATTTGATTGGACCCTTGAAAAGTCCTTCATCAAATTGGCGCCGTTGCCGGAAATCGAAGCCGGGTCACCCGCGTGACAGGTGGAAATACTTACCACTATACTACATTGAAGAGTTATTCAACAAGAAGCAAGGATGAAGAAGTAAGCTTGGTTGGAAGAGTCTTTGAAGATTTTTGTGATGATAGTTTGGTTGTTGAATGCATAGAGGAGATAAGAGAGATCTCATTGGTTATGGATGAGTTCTCAACTGAGGAGGAAACACATGTGAAGTTTACTTCCACGGAAGGAACAAGGGGTGAAGAGTCTATCGAGAAGCAAGTTATTCACATTGAAGAATCCCCCAAAGAGATGCACCAAGAAGACTCTCTTATGGACAAGCCCTTTGCCTACCATTTTGGTATACTCTCTACCAAGGAGATTATTGTTGATTATCCAAGGAAGGTACCCTTTGAAGAGATCAGGATGAATGAGTTTAGGGGTTGGTTCTATGATGAGTATGATCCTGGTGATCCGGTTTGGCAAGAAGGCTTTCACTACATGGGTAAAGAGCCTAGACACATCCAGCTCCTAGCCCTTCTCAAACTGAGGCCACTTTGAACTTTCTTATTACTTCTTTGATACTTGACATGCTACTTTGATTTGCATGAGGAGGTTCTCATATATGTGCAGATAGGTCATCATTTGAGCTAGCTTCTTGGATGGTGAGTGGGGTCTTTGTTCCTTAAAGGTTTATATTGTGGGTTTGGGAAGTGATAAAGGTGAGATTGATGAAAAAAAAGTGTATTGAGAAAGAAAAGCCCTAGGGACCTATAATAGAAAGATAAGAAGCTTTTGATTGATGTTTTAGACCTTCTCCCTACATATATATATATATAAAGAGAAAAATATAAAGAGAAAAATAAAAGAAAAAGAAAAGAAAAAGAAAAAGTAAAAGAATGATTCAATAAGATAGTGGGGAAGGGAAAACAAAAAGTGTTAGAGCTTAGAAAGTGTGAATTGTGAATAAGAGGTCCTTAGTGGTTGTATCAAAAGAAAGAAAGTTGTTTATGGGGTGAGTGATGTGGGAATGTTTTTCATTTTGGGATATGGGATGAATGAAAAGGGTGTAGAACTTGTAATCACTTAGCAATTGGGTAGAATGATGAGGATGGATCCATGTATGCATGTATTGCTCCTAGTCTTAGATAAATTTTGCATAATGATCAAGCTCCTTGATTTTTGAGTGATTGCCACCTTGAAATGATGCATTGAAACCATCCTTTTCATCCATAATAGACCATTTGATCACCTAGCCAAATGATTGAGATCTTGTGCCCATTTGTGAGAACTCACCTTGTGTGTGTGTCTGTGAATTAATGTGAGGATTGGTTAAGAGAACATGTTGGTTGATAGGCATTGCATCTTGTGTAGAGGCATAAGAGTAATTGATAGGCCTTGTGAAGCTAGAGCATAATAAGAGATTTTTGCTCATGCTATTTGCTATGTTTCTTTAGGATGTCAAGTTGAGTGCTTTGAGTGTTTCTTTTGGATTGCTCCCATCTTTATATCTCTCCTCCTTGGGTTTTGAAAAGTTTACTTGAGGTCAAGTAAAGGGCTAGTGTGGGCGAGTTGATATCTTGCATATTTACATGTTTTTAGCATTCATATCTTGTTCATTTTGATCATATAAGTTAGGCATTAGGCATATTTAGGCTCATATTGCATTCATAAGTCTTTATCAGGTGTTGGAGTGTACTTTGGAGTTACTGGAGGTGTTTGTTTGGGAGTATTGTGATCAGAAAGGGGGTGAAAGATGAACATGGACGGAGGCAATAGAAAAATCTTCTGTTGCTAAGATTCTGTGGGGACACAGAAAATTGAGTTAGCTTTCCAATGGAAGTGGTTTCAAGTCATTTGGAGCTATATTGGAGAAGTTATGATCAATTCACCTGAGGCGTATCAGTCCCACCCGGGTAGGCACACCCGAGCACAACAACCCGCATGGCTTGACTGATGCTTGGACGAGGCCGGTACACGGCCTGGGAGCACCCGGCCACAACAACCCGCATGGCCTGATGGCTGAACTGGACAGCATGATACGCGGCCAGGAGGACCCGCGTATGGGAAGCACCCGAGCTCACCTTACCCGACCAAACGACCCCGCACGGCTCCTCACACCCAACCTCACCACCCGGCTAACCTACCTGCGTGCTATGGAAAAAAGAAGAAGAAGAAAGTACCCGGGCCAAGATACTCTGTCACTCCTACCCGCACGGGCTGGACGGCCTGGACGAAGGAGAACACGCGGCTGGCTATACGCGGCTGTGGATCAGCACAGCCTGACCCGGGTGGTTCCTAGTTTCTTCCTTTTGACTTGATTCTGATTGGCTGAAGACTTAATGACCTCAAGGGCTTTTTAGACTTTTATCTTTTTGTTTTAAGGGCTTTCAAACCTCATATAAATACTTATGTAATCCCAAAGTTGGGACTTAACTTCTTTTCTCTCAAGAGCACTTTTAGATCTTGAATAAAGTTTGGATCTTGAATCCTTCTTCATCTATTTCTTTTGTGTTTACTAGATTATCTTCATCTCTAATCATTTTTAGCCTTGAATCATCCATGGTTTTAAGGTTATCCATGTCTATTAGTGAGTAGATCTATCTAGGATTCATGGGCTTGGGAGATTAAGGGTGATTAGGAGTAGTTATAAGATGTTCTAGGGTAGATCCTTCTTGATCCTTGCTTGTAGAGTGTTCTTATTGCTATTTTGGAGTTGGCCTCTTCAAAATAGAGCCATAGGCATTTCATGCCCGGAAGGTGTTCGATGAAATGCCTGAACCAACTCTTCAATGCTTTTAACATCCTTTACCTAATGGATTAGTTGTTAAAGGTGTTGAGATAGCTAATAGACTTGTTCTTATTGATTGCTTTCATATTATTCAACCTAAGGGATTAGATGCTTGAGATATGTTAGTGACTGAGCATTCATCTAGGGATAGAGCTTCCTTAGGATTGTGTCTAGGCTTAAGGTGTCAGATTGATTGAAAGCTTGCCATCTTAGATTGAAACTTGATCAACCAAGGTCAATTCCCTTGTCCCAGGAGTCCCCTTGCCTCATATTGAAAAGAAAGCTCACTCTTTTATTGCAATTTTAGTATTGCCTTAGTTATAATCATCTCATCTCACTTTATGGTTGCACTTAGCTTAAGCATGAACTTGCATTCCCTTTGCATTAGAATCACTTAGGATTGGATTGACATCTTGTATACTACAACATTTGATTGGACCCTTGAAAAGTCCTTCATCACTCTCCCCGGGTGTTTCCTTCCGTTCGGGTCGTACGCGGGTGAGAGAAAGGATTGGGTGCATCCCGGGTACTGCTCTCCGTGTCCTTACGTCCAACCCGTGCAGGTAGGCTGGCCCGGGTAAATCACCCTGCGTGCAGTCCCCTTTTTTTTCAGGACCAACCAGTGCAGGTGAGCTGACCTGGGTATAGCCACCCGGGTATCTTCTCGACCAAAACCAGTTCTTGTGTAATGTTTGAGCATGGACGGAGGCCTTAGATATGTCTTCTGTTGCTAAGGTTTTGTGGAGACACAGAAAATTGAGTTAGCTTTCCAATGGAAGTGGTTTCAAGTCAATTGGAGCTGTAGTGGGGGAGTTATGATCAGTTTACTAGAATCACATCAAGCTGGCCGGGAAGACTGGTCCGGGTACTCTCACCCGGTCGGCTGAGACACTGCTGGACGACCACGCTGGGGACGCAGGACCGGGTAGGCTGGTTGATGACAGGACTTTTCTAGGGTCCTAATCAAATGTTGTAGAATACAAGATGTCAATCCAATTCTAAGAGATTCTAATGCAAAGGGAATACAAGTTCATGCTTAATCTAAGTCTATCAAGATGAGAGGATGATTATGAAACTAAGACAATATTAAAAATGCAATAAAAGATATGAACTTTCTTTCTCAATGAGGCAAGGGGATTCTTGGGACAAGGGAATTGCCTTTGGGTGATCAAGGTTCAATCCAAGATGCTAACTTTTCAATCAATCTAATTCCTTATGCCTAGACAACAAAACTAAGCAAGCTCTATCCCTAGATGAATGCTCTTTGCAATGATCACCCAAGTACACCAAATCCATTTGGCTGCAATGATCAAAGCAAACATGGAGAATGAGTCTAATAGCAATCCTAGCTCCTTTGACAACTAATCCCTTAGGCAAAGCAAGCTAAAAGCATAGATGAGTTGGTTCAGACATTTCATAGAACACCTTCCGGCATGAAATGCCTATAGCTCTATGCTTGAGAGGCCAACCCAAATATAGCTTTAAGAACACCAAATCAATGCAAGGAGATGATAGATCTAACACTAAGCACCTTGGATCTACACTTAATCACCCTTAGTCTCCCTAGCCCATGAACCCTAGATAGATCTACTCACTAATACCCATGGAAAACCTCAAAATCAATGATGATTCAAGGCTAAACATGATTAGAGAATAAGATAATCTATTAAGCACAAAAGAAATGAGATAAAAGGATCAAAGATCCAAACTTTCTTCAAGTTCTTATTATGTTTTTGAGAGAAAAGAAGTTAGATCCCTTAATGAGATCACAAGAGTATTTATACATAGGCTTGAAAGCCCTTGGAAACATAAAGCAAAAATACTAAAGTGCCCTTGGCCAAGTGATTTTCGACCAATGAGAAGCAAGGAGAAAGGAAGAAGCTGAGCCACCCAGGTCAGCTAGTGCTTGTCCAGGCCGGGACGTGCGTCCTGCTCGTCCGGCGTCAAGGCCGTGCTGTCTCTCTAGGCCGGGTGTGTTCGGCCGCGTGGTGGGTGTCCAGCAGCTAGCAGGACGCGCGGGTGTGTGTGGCCGGGTGGAACGTCCGCGTCTGGGGCTCATCCAGAATCAGGACGTGCGGGTCCTTGTCCTCGGGTGGTGCTGGACGGGTCATGGATGAAGGCACGCGGGTAATGATGGACGAGTGGTCATGTCCGGGTGCCTTGTCCCGTGCGGGTTCTCGTGCTCGGGTGGTGCTGACCGCGTCCGTTCTAGGCTTTCAGCACAATCAGGACGTGCGGGTGCTTGTCCCCGAGTCGTCCTGGCCGCGTCCTGAGCTTATCCAGGCGAGGTTTGATGGTTGGCCTCGGGTGTGCTCACCCGGGTGGCTTGACATGCTTCCACTCAATTGATCATAACTCCTCCAATATGGCTCCAAATGTCTTGAAACCACTTCCATTGGAAAGCTAACTCAGAATGCCATGTCTCCACCAAATCTAAGTATCAGAAGATTCTTCTAAGGCTTTTGTCCATGTTCATCTTTAAACCCTTCTTTTCATCACAAAACTCCCGAACATCTTCAATATCTCCAAAATGTGCTCCAACACCTAATAGGGACTTATGAATGCAAAATGAGCCTAAAGATGCCTAATGCCTAATATAAATGAGCAAAAATGCATAAGATATGATAGCTAAAAACATGTAAATGTGCAAGACATCAACTCCCCCACACTAGACCTTTGCTTGTCCTCAAGTAAACTTTTCAAACACAAGGGGGGTGGATGCAAGGATGGAAACAAAGCCAAAGGAAACACTCATAGCACTCAACCTGACATCCTAAAGAAACATAGCAAATAGCATGAGCAAAACTTCCTATTATGCTCTAGCTTCACAAAGCCTATCAATGACTCTTATGCCTCTACACAAGATGCAATGCTTATCAACCAACATGCTCTCTTAACCAGCCCTCACATTGATTCACACACACACACACAAGGTGAAGTCTCACAAATGGGCACATGATCTCAATCATTTGGCTTGGTGATCAAATGGTCTAATATGGATGAAAAGGAGGGTTCAATGCATCATTTCAAGGTGGCAATCACTCAAAAATCAAGGAGCTTGATCATTATGCAAAATTTATCTAAGACTAGGAGCAATTCATGCATACATGGATCCATCCTCATCATTCTACCCAAATCCTAAGTGATTACAAGTTTTACACCCCTCTTAATTCATCCCATAACCCAAAATGAAGACATACTCACATCACTCACCCAATGAACATTTTCTTTCTCATGATGCTACCTCTAAGGACCTCTATTCACATTCTAAACTCTAACTCTTAAATCTTTCCTTCCCCACTATCTTATTGAATCTCTTTTTTTTTCTTTTTCTTTTCTTTTCTTTTCTTTTTCTTTTTTTTTTTTTTATTTTATATATGCATGAGGGGGAAGGTCAAAGACTTCAACTAAGAGCTTTTCATTTTTTTTTTCTAGGTCCCTAGGGCTTTTCTTTATCAAAACTTTTTGTTCATCAATCTCAACTTTGTCATATCCCCAAACCCCAAAATGTAAACAATTAGGTAACAAACACTTCACTCACCATCCTAGAAGCTAGCTCAAATGATGACCCTATGCTAGCAAGAGATGAGAACAATTCCATGTCGCTCCCAATACTCTCAAGATTTTGCACATGACAAGCTATCAAAAGAGGCATCAAGCAAATCAATGTAGGCTTCAAAGAATGGATAGGGTTCAAGGGTAAGGGAGTGCCATTTGGGTTAACAAAGGGTGGTACAATGGAAAAAGATAACCCAAATGTGTATGAGATCCATGATCAAGTATGCAAATGCCCATATGCAAGAGAGATTAAGTTCATTCAAGTATAAGTTCAGGATGGAGCTGGTCTTAAGAACAATGCCAATATCAAGCAAGCAAGCAAGTTTCAAGAAGAGTTTTCAAGGCTCAAAGCATGCAAGCCTTTCAAAAGATGCTTAAGCTACTTGATATGTTTAACTAGGGTGTCAAATTCAGTGCAAACGAGTGTTCTTTACAAGGCAATGCTCCATATGCAAATGAATGCAACCTATATGCTCTAGACTCAATCCTAAGGATGAAAGTGATGCAATCTACATGATTCAAAAATTCAAAATTTTTTAGATTTTCTATGCACTTATGATTGTACAATGCAATGCATGAGACTCAAGAATCACAAAGCAAACATGATCAAATATCCGGTACCTCCCCCACACTTAAATCACACAGTCTCCTGTGTGAGTAAGAGAGTAAGAGATACCTCAATAAGGCAAAAGCAAATGTATATACAAGAAGGGTTGGAGTGATACCACACAAGGAGATTTGAGCATGGTGATTGTGGCATGACTAGAAACTGGCTTGGTTCATAGCAACTAGAGGAGGCTGCTACATGGATCATAAGGCGTAGGTGTCTGACCACCTTTCTTCTCTCCCCTAGTGCTTGGAAAAACCTGAAAATCTTGACCACTTTTATCAAAAACTTAAAAGGAAATTCGAAATTGCAAAGCTATATACAAGGATAACCATGGGACTTCCTCCCAAGTGAGCTTGTTTTGAGTCACTTAGCTTGACTACCTTTTCTCTTTGACTAGTGAGAAGGAGGATCCTTCCCACCTTCAAGTGTGATGGTGAGGACCTGAGAGAGAAGCTCTTGAAGCTTGATAGGGTCATCTTGGAGCTGAGGAGTGATGATGGCTCTAGCACTTGAGAATGGTGTGGACCTGCCCTTATGCTTGATCTTGTACTCAATGGCTCCATCCTTGAGCTTCTTTGGATGGAGAGTGAGAGTGTGTGAGAGCAAATCAAGAGGAGGCTCTTTCACTATCTTCTTCTTGCCATGAGTGGCCCTTAAGGCTCCAGCCATCCCCTCTCTTTTAGCTTCAACCTCTTCATCTTGGGGCTTCTCAACAGCTTGTACATCACAAGTGATTGTCCCACAATAGTCTGATTCGAGTGGAGGCTAGAGAGGATAGGAGACAGCTTTGTTGACATGCATGAGAGTGACCTTCTTGTTGGGAAAGTCAATGCAAGCTCCAACTGTTGTGAGGAAGGGAGTGCCAAGGATCAAAGGTACTCTTTCTGCGGATGCCATCTTCAAAAAAGTGAGGTCAATAGGTATGGTGCAGGATCCAATCTTCAAGGGAAAGTCCTTGATTATGCCAAGTGGGGTGGTAGAAGAGGAATCCCCAAAGGTGAGAGGAGGAGTATCTGTTTCCATGCTTTTAATCCCAATACTCTGCACCATCTCCAAGGAGATGACATTCACATTAGCTCCACTATCAACAAGAGCATCATCCATAGGTAGTTTACCAAGAGAGCAAGACAATGTGAACTTCCCTTGAGACTCAAGCTTAGGGAGGGACTTGGGAGGGATTGGTGGATCAATCTTCAGAAGTGAGATGTCCCAAAGTTCAGCCACTTCAGCTTGGTGGGTGAGAATGTCCTTTATGAGCATCATTTGGACATTAGCAGCATGCATATTGCTGATCTCTGGAAGCTTGACTCCAATATCACTGAGGTCTTTTCTGAATTTGGAGACCACTTTTTTCTGAGCTTTGGTGAGGAACCTTTGAGGGTAAGGGAGCTTATCATAGGGTGATAGCTCAACCTCATCGTCTTCTTCCTTCACTTCTTTCAGCTTGGGGTTAGCACTCTTCTCAACTTGTGTCTCAACCTTAGGCTCATCAATCCTTCCTTGAACCTTCTTATCAGCTCTCTTCACAACTCTAGCTTCAGCTGTGGCCACAACCAGTCTCTTATTATTTTCAATCTGATTTCCAAGCACTAGCCTCTCAATCTCATCAACATCATTCCTATGATCACTCAATGCAATCCCTGAAGAAGTGGAGATGATAACATTGCAAGTCTCCTTAGGGTTCTTCTCTGGTTTTCCTGGTAGGGATCCCATTGGATTCTTGGATGATGAAGACATGGATGCAACTTGGCTCTCCAACGCTTTGAGATGAGAGGCAAGTTGCATGTACTTGTTGTTGAGGTCAGAATAGGTGCCATCAATCTTAGAATGGATGTTCTTGAACTCATCACCAATGGTCTTAGCATTTCTTTCTTGAGCTTCTAAGAGTTTCTTGAACATGGACTCCAAATTTGAACTTGGAGCCTGAGCTGGAGAAAAGTTTCCTTGGGGCTGAGTAGGCTGGTTTGCTTGGTAACCTCCTTGGTGGTTGTTGTAGTAAGGTCTTTGCTGGTAGTTGTTTTGGTATTGGAAGTTGTGCTCTTTCCTATACAATGTGCCATTAGAATTGATGAAGCACAGCTCCTCTTGACCTTCTACACCATGAACTTCAGTAGTCCTAGCAGGCTGTTTCTGTTGCTGGTTCCCAATGGAGTTAAGCTGGTCTTGCTTAGTCTTCTCTACAAGAAGCTTGTCCAACTTTTCTTGGAGAGATTTCAGGGCCTTTCTTGTGTGCGGATCATCTTCATCAGTGCCTCTGTTGGCCCTATCATGCTCCTCACTGTAGACTGAGTCACTCCTGGCCATGTTTTCCACCAGCTCCTCAGCATCCTGCTCAGTTCTGCCCAAGAAGAACCAATTGCTGGCTGTGTCCAATCTGCTCCTGAACTCTAGTAGAGCACCTCTGTAGAAGGTACTAAGCAAACTCTCCTTGGTGAAGCCATGATGTGGGCATTGAGACCAATAGCCCTTGAACCTCTCCCATGCTTCACTAAAGCTCTCAAGGTTCTTCTGCTGAAAGCTAGAGATCTCATTTCTGATCTTGGCTGTTCTTGAGGTAGAGAAGAATTTCTCTAGGAATGCCCTCTTGCACTCATTCCAAGTAGTGATAGAGTCACTTGGAACAGCCTTCTCCCATAGATGTGCCTTGTCTCCCAAAGAGAATGGAAACAACCTCAGCTTGAAAGCATCTTCAGAGACTCCATTAATCTTGGACAAGCTACAGTAGCTATCAAATGTGTCCAAGTGATCAAGGGATCCTCCACAGCAAGGCCATGGAACTTGTTGTTCTCAATCAAATGCAGCAGCCCTGATTTGATCTCAAAGTTGTTTTTCTCCACAGCTGGTGCTCTGATTCCCAACCTATGACCATGAATGTGAGGTTGGTCATAGGCTCCAATGGCTCTTGCTTGGCGTGGTTGGTGATGTGGCTGGCGTGGTGGTCTAGGATTGTCAGCTCTTGGACCATTGTCCCCTTGGACATTACCATCTTGAGGCAGATTCTCCATCTCAAACCCCAACCTTTGAAGATGAGCCTGTTGCTCTACTTCTCTTCTTTGTCTAGCTATCTCCCTCTCAAGTGCAGCAATCTCTTCAACAGTAGGAACCAAGTTGGATGCCCTCTGCTTCTTGTGATCATACACCTGAAAGTCAAAGATAGAAGAGGCAAGAACCAATATCACAAGATACAATAAAATAAAATGACTTAGTCTCAAGCAAATAACTAAATCCCAATGTCAAAATCAACTTAGAACTTGGCAACGGCGCCAATTTGATGACAGGACTTTTCTAGGGTCCTAATCAAATGTTGTAGAATACAAGATGTCAATCCAATTCTAAGAGATTCTAATGCAAAGGGAATGCAAGTTCATGCTTAATCTAAGTCTATCAAGATGAGAGGATGATTATGAAACTAAGACAATATTAAAAATGCAATAAAAGATATGAACTTTCTTTCTCAATGAGGCAAGGGGATTCTTGGGACAAGGGAATTGCCTTTGGGTGATCAAGGTTCAATCCAAGATGCTAACTTTTGAATCAATCTAATTCCTTATGCCTAGACAACAAAACTAAGCAAGCTCTATCCCTAGATGAATGCTCTTTGCAATGATCACCCAAGTACACCAAATCCCTTTGGCTGCAATGATAAAAGCAAACATGGAGAATGAGTCTAATAGCAATCCTAGCTCCTTTGAAAACTAATCCCTTAGGCAAAGCAAGCTAAAAGCATAGATGAGTTGGTTCAGGCATTTCATAGAACACCTTCCGGGCATGAAATGCCTATAGCTCTATGCTTGAGAGGCCAACCCAAATATAGCTTTAAGAACACCAAATCAATGCAAGGAGATGATAGATCTAACACTAAGCACCTTGGATCTACACTTAATCACCCTTAGTCTCCTAGCCAATGAACCCTAGATAGATCTACTCACTAATACCCATGGAAAACCTCAAAATCAATGATGATTCAAGGCTAAACATGATTAGAGAATAAGATAATCTATTAAGCACAAAAGAAATGAGATAAAAGGATCAAAGATCCAAACTTTCTTCAAGTTCTTATTATGTTTTTGAGAGAAAAGAAGTTAGATCCCTTAATGAGATCACAAGAGTATTTATACATAGGCTTGAAAGCCCTTGGAAACATAAAGCAAAAATACTAAAGTGCCCTTGGCCAAGTGATTTTCGACCAATGAGAAGCAAGGAGAAAGGAAGAAGCTGAGCCACCCGGGTCAGCTAGTGCTTGTCCAGGCCGGGTATGTCCAGGCCGGGTGCGTCCTGCTCGTCCGGCGTCCAGGCCGTGCGGTCTCTCTAGGCCGGGTGTGTTCGGCCGCGTGGTGGGTGTCCAGCAGCTAGCAGGACGCGCGGTGTGTGTGGCGGGTGGAACGTCCGCGTCCAGGGCTCATCCAGAATCAGGACGTGCGGGTTCTTGTCCTCGGGTGGTGCTGGACGGGTCATGGATGAAGGCACGCGGGTAATGATGGACGATGGGTCATGTCCGGGTCCCTTGTCCCGTGCGGGTTCTCGTGCTCGGGTGGTGCTGACCGCGTCCGTTCTAGGCTTTCAGCACAATCAGGACGTGCGGGTGCTTGTCCCCGGGTCATCCTGGCCGCGTCCTGAGCTTGTCCAGGCGAGGTTTGATGGTTGGCCTCGGGTGTGCTCACCCGGGTGGCTTGACATGCTTCCACTCAATTGATCATAACTCCTCCAATATGGCTCCAGATGTCTTGAAACCACTTCCATTGGAAAGCTAACTCAGAATGCCATGTCTCCACCAAATCTAAGTATCAGAAGATTCTTCTAAGGCTTTTGTCCATGTTCATCTTTAAACCCCTCTTTTCATCACAAAACTCCCGAACATCTTCAATATCTCCAAAGTGTGCTCCAACACCTAATAGGGACTTATGAATGCAAAATGAGCCTAAAGATGCCTAATGCCTAATATAAATGAGCAAAAATGCATAAGATATGATAGCTAAAAACATGTAAATATGCAAGACATCACTGGTCCGGGATGAGCTACATGGTCGGGAGAATCTCGAGATGGACAAGGCAGGACCGGGTAGGACAGTCCGGGAAGAGTTACCCGGTCGGGACGGATGGACGGCCAGAACAAGGCTGGTCCGGGTTGGTTGGACCGGGTTGGGCCATTTTCTGAACCCCTGACCAAAAATCAAGATGGTTTTCCATTGGCTGAAGCCTAATTGACACCAAGGACTTTTTAGTAATTTTTAATGATGTTCCTAGGTTTTCTAAGCCTTTGTATAAACACTTATGTAATCTCCTTGAGGAGAATAACTTCTTTTCTCCCAAAAAACACATTTAGATCTTGAAGAAAGCTCGGATCTTTGATCCTTTTCATCTCATTTCTTTTGTGTTTATTAGATTATCTTCTTCTCTAATCATGTTTAGCCTTGAATCATCATTGATTTTGATGTTTTCCATGGCTATTAGTGAGTAGATCTATCTAGGGTTCATGGGCTTGGGAGACTAAGGGTGATTAGGTGTAGATCTAAGATGTTCTAGGGTAGATCCTTCTTGATCCTTGCTTGTAGAGTGTTCTTCATGCTATTTTGGAGTTGGCCTCTTCAAAATAGAGCTATAGGCATTTCATGCCCGGAAGGTGTTCTATGAAATGCCTGAACCAACTCTTCAATGATTTTAACATACTTTACCTAAGTGATTAGTTGTTAAAGGTGTTAAGATAGCTAGTAGACTTGTTCGTAATGATTGCTTTCATATTATTCAACCTAAGGGATTTGATGCTTGAGATATGTTAGTGAATGAGCATTCATCTAGGGATAGAGCTTGCTTAGGATTGTGTCTAGGCTTAAGGTGTTAGATTGATTGAAAGTTTGCCATCTTAGATTGAAGCTTGATCACCCAAAGTCAATTCCCTTGTCCCAAGAATCCCCTTGCCTCATATTGAAAAGAAAGTTCACTCTTTTATTGCATTTTTTGTATTATCTTAGTTTATAACCATCTCATCTTCTTATCATGATTGCACGTAAATTAAGCATAGGCTTGCATTCCCTTTGCATTGAACTCTCTTAGAATTGGATTAACATCTTGTATACTACAACATTTGATGGGACTTGACTTTAGGTGATTAAGATCCAATCTAAGGGTGGCAAGCAATCAATCAAACACTCTCCTTATGCCTAAACAACAAAACTAAGCAAGCTCTATCCCTAGATGAATGCTCTTTTGCAATGATCATCCAATACATCAAATCCCTTTGACTGTAATGACTAAAGCAAGCATGGAGAACAAGTCTAATAGCAATCTTAGCTCCTTTAACAAATAATCCCTTAGGTAACGCAAGCTAAAAGCATTGAAGAGATGGTTCAGGCATTTCATCGAACACCTTCCGGGCGGAAATGCCTATAGATCTATTTTGATATGATCAAGACCAAAATATCATTAAGAACCCTCAACAAGCAAGAAAACAAGTAAATCTAACAGTAAACACCCTAGATCTTAACTAATCACTTTTAATCACCCTTGCCCATGAATCCAAAGTGTGTCTATTCACTAATCTCCATGAAAAACCTTAAATCTATGTGAGATTCAAAGCTAATCATGTTTGTGAGAAGGAGAAACAAGATATAAGATGAAGAAGTTCTTTAGATTGATAAAAAGATTCAAGTTTTTACAATATGAGGCAAAGTCTTGAAAGAAAATGAGATACTCCCACTTTGGGAGATATAAGAGTACTATTTATACAAGGCTTAGAAGCCCTAAAAACATCATAGAAATATACTAAAAGGTCCCTACGGTCAATTAGGCTTCAACCAATAGGAAAAGAGGGTGAAAAACGGTCAGGGGTTGAGCCAACTGCCCAACCCGGCCTAGTCTTCCCGGCCTGGTCTCATCCACCGCTTCTATCCCGACCGGGTAGCTGTACCCGGACCTGTCTTCCCGGCCAGCTTGATGTGCTTCTAGTAAAATGATCATAACTCCTCCAATATAGCTCCAAATGACTTGAAACCACTTCCATTGGAAAGCTAACTCAATTTTCTGTTTCTCCACAAAATCTTAGCAACAGAAAACATCTCTAAGGCCTCCGTCCATGCTCATTTTTGTCTCGACCAGATCATGGATTGACTTCTCTTTTCATGGCCAAACTTGATTCTTCAGCTCTTTTTGGGCCATAAAACTCCCAAACACCTCAAATCACACCAAAGCATGCTCCAACACCTGATAAGGACAAATGAATGCAAAATGGATCCTAGTGATGCCTAATGCCTAACTTATATGATCAAAATGCACAAGATATGGATGCTAAAAACATGTAAATATGCAAGACATCAACTCCCCCACACTAGACCTTTACTTGTCCTCAAGTAATCTTTTCAAAACACAAGGAGGAGTGACATAGGGATGGAAGTAAAGCCAAAAGAAACACTCATACCACTCAACTTAACATCCTAAAGAAACATAGCAAATAGCATGAGCAAAACTCTCTTATTATGCTCTAGCTTCACAAGGCCTATCAATTACTCTTATGCTTTTACACAAGATGCAATGCTTATCAACCAACAAATTCTCTTAACCAACCCTCACATTGATTCACACACACACACACAAGGTGAAGTCTCACAAATGGGCACATGATCTCAATCATTTGGCTAGGTGATCAAATGGTCTAATTTGGATGAAAATGAGGGTTCAATGCATCTTTTTAAGGTGGCTATCACTCAAGAATCAAGGACCTTGATCATTATGCAAAATTTATCTAAGACTAGGAGCAATTCATGCATACATGGATCCATCCTCATCATTCTACCCAACCCTAGGTGATTACAAGTTCTACACCCCTTTTATTCATCCCATAACCCATAATGAAAAACATACTCACATCACTCACCCAATGAACAATTTTCTTTCTTCAAGATTCAACCACTAAGGACCCTTTTATTCACAATTCACATTTCTAAGCTCTAACACTTTTGTTTTCCCTTCCCCACTATCTTATTGAATCTTTTTTTTTTTTTTTTTAATGTAGGGGGAAGGTCTCAAACATCAACCAAGAGCTTCTTAACTTTCTAATCTAGGTCCCTAGGGCTTTTCTTTCTCAATACATTCTTTTGCTCATCAATCTCAACATTGTCACATCCCAAACCAAAGATATAAACCATTAAGTTACAAAGACCCCACTCACCATCCTAGAAGCTAGCTCAAATGATGACCCTATGCTAGCAAGAGATGAGAACAAATCCATGTCGCACCCAATACTCTCAAGATTTTGCACATGACAAACTATCAGAAAAGGCCTCACTCATGCAAATCAATGTAGGCTTCAAAGAATGGATAGGTTCAAGGGTATGGAAGTGCCATTTGGGTTAACAAAGAGTGGTATAATGGGGAAAGATAATCCAAATGTGTATGAGATCCATGATCAAGTATGCAAATGTCCATATTCAAGAGAAATTAAGTTCATTCAAGTCTAAGTTCAGGATGGAGCTGGTTTCAAGAACAATGCCAATATCAAGCAAGCAAGCAAGTTTCAAGAAGAGTTTTCAAGGCTCAAAGCATGCAAGCCTTTCAAAAGATGCTTAAGCTACTTGATATGCTTAACTAGGGTGTCAAATTCAGTGCAAACAAGTTTTCTTTACAAGGCAATGCTCCATATGCAAATGAATGCAACCTATATGCTCTAGACTCAATCTTAAGGATGCAAGTGATGCAACCTACATGATTCAATTTTTTATTTTATTTTTTTAATGCAAATATGAATGTACAATGCAATGCATGAGAATCTCAATCACAAAGCAAAAATGATCAAATAGCTGGTACCTCCCCCACACTTAAATCACGCAGTCTCTGTGTGAGTAAGAGAGAAGGAGAATACCCCAACAAGACAAAAGCAAATGTATATACAAGAAGGGTTGGAGTGACACATACTTGGAGTTATTGGCTGAATTGGGTGGTAGAGGACCCTTGGCCTCGGATTTGTGCCACCGGGAGAGATAGGCTGAAGCGGATAATTGAAGGCGGGTGTCTAGAGTTGCAATGCTTGGCCGCCTTTCACCTTTTGTCTAGCCTTACACCCAACCTGAAAAACCTCAACTATCCTTATTAAAAAGCTTCAAAAGAAAGAAAGATAAAGAAATATATAAAATGGATAAACATGGGAATGCCTCCCAAGCGCGCTTGTTTTAAGTCTCTAGCTTAACTTTGTGTGCTTGATAATCATAAGTATCAAAAGGCTGAGCCAATGCACCTTTGGTTCTTCTCCTATGAGAACAAGGAACCAAGTAAGGAGCACACTACTATCCATAGAAAATAGACAGATTTTTCATCAAAGAGCTCCACTAAAGATGTATCATGAATCATGAGATGCTCTTTGAGGTTCAAATGGTCATGAGAATCGAAAGCATGTGGTGGAAACACAAAATCAACTACAGGTGCAAACGAAGTTTTAACAAAGTAGTCAACTCTATCTCCATCAACCAAATAAAACACAATATTCACATTCTCATGATAATTTTCAGCATGGGGGTTTTCTATCTCAAGCAAGAGCTTATCCACATCAAGTTCATCCCCTAGATCAGCAAGTGCAAGAAGAGGTCTAGGTTCATTAAGAATGAAAAACTCAGATTCAAGATCAAATGAAGCACATAGATAACTCTTGTCAAAACAAACTTCAATATGATCTCTAACAAGCTTTTCTATTCTCAACTCATCTAGTTTCCTAGTTTCACATATCAGATCAAGACATTCATTGATGAGCTCAAGAACCATCATGGGCAATATTCTCACCACAAGGCAAGCAAACTTCCTCAAGTTGAAGTTCTAAAGAGGAAATGCTTGTACCTTCCAGCTGGAGTGGTGGAACCCAATACATTACCTCTTTAAGGTCATAAGGAACATCAAACTCATGTTGTGTAACCTCCCTTTCTTCAAACTCTGCTCGATCCCTAATGAGTTGTACCCGGATCATTCGTGCCAGGGATCTCATTGGCTTGCCCCAATTCTCTTTCATTCTCTGAAGCCGATGCAACTCCACCCTTTGGTCTGGTGTGAGTATGCGTATATCAAAGGGTGGTGGTTCCACATAGACATATGGCTCACCTTCAATGTGATCTTCCTCTTCTTGTGGCTTTTCAAGGTAGCTTGAAGCCATCACTGTAAGAACAAAAGCACTAGAATAAAGAGTTAGTAGCCATACAAAGCAAAACAAAGCAATAAAATAAGGCTTAGTCTCAAGAAAGATTGAAATCCTAATGATAAATCTACTAGTTCCCCGGCAACGGCGCGCCAATTTGATAATGGAAGTTTTCAAGGTTCCCAAGTCAAATAATAGTATAGAAAGGTTGTCGAACCACAGAGAACTAGAGATTTATAGCACCAAGAATACACAATCATCCTTAATCTAAGCAAACAAGAAGATGGATGAAGGTAACAAGCTAAGATCCTAAAAATATAAACAAGGTGATCTCAAATCCAATCAAGAAATAAGTGCAAGAACTCAATCAAATGCTAAGGTAGGATCCATGGGACTAGGGACTTGACTTTAGGTGATTAAGTTCCAATCTAAGGGTGGCAAGCAATCAATCAAACACTCTCCTTATGCCTAAACAACAAAACTAAGCAAGCTCTATCCCTAGATGAATGCTCTTTTGCAATGATCACCCAATACATCAAATCCCTTTGACTGTAATGACTAAAGCAAGCATGGAGAACAAGTCTAATAGCAATCTTAGCTCCTTTAACAACTAATCCCTTAGGTAAAGCAATCTAAAAGCATTGAAGAGATGGTTCAGGCATTTCATCGAACACCTTCCGGACGGAAATACCTATAGATCTATTTTGATATGATCAAGACCAAAATAGCATTAAGAACCCTCAACAAGCAAGGAAACAAGTAGATCTAACACTAAACACCCTAGATCTTCACTAATCACCTTTAATCACCCTAGCCCATGAATCCAAAGTGTGTCTATTCACTAATCTCCATGAAAAACCTTAAATCTATGTGAGATTCAAGGCTAATCATGTTTGTGAGAAGGGGAAACAAGATATAAAATGAAGAACTTCCTTAGATTGATAAAAATATTCAAGCTTTTACAATATGAGGCAAAGTCTTGAGAGAAAATGAGATACTCCCACTTTGGGAGATATAAGAGTATTTATACAAGGCTTAGAAGCCCTAAAAACATCATAGAAAAATACTAAAAAGTCCCTAGGATCAATTAGACTTCAACCAATAGGAAAAGAGGGTGAAAAACGGTCAGGGGTTGAGACAAACTGCCCAACCCGGTCTAGTCTTCCCGGCCTGGTCTCATCCAGCGCTTCTCTCCCGACCGGGTAGCTGTACCCGGACCAGTCTTCCCGGCCAGCTTGATGTGCTTCTAGTAAACTGATAATAACTCATCTAATACAGCTACAAATGACTTGAAACCACTTCCATTGGAAAGCTAACTCAATTTTATGTTTCTCCACAAAATCTTAGCAACAGAAAACATCTCTAAGGCCTCCGTCCATGCTCATCTTTGTCTCGACCAGTTCATGGATTGACTTCTCTTTTCATGGCCAAACTTGATTCTTCAGCTCTTTTTGGGCCATAAAACTCCCAAACACCTCAAATTACACCAAAGCATGCTCCAACACCTGATAAGGACAAATGAATGCAAAATGGATCCTAATGCCTAACTTATATGATCAAAATGCACAAGATATGGATGCTAAAAATATGTAAATATGCAAGACATCACTACTTACCATGATTACAAAGGTTATCAAATTGAGTACTTAGCATGAGCTCTTTACAAGGCTGGTATCATCCTAGTCCCCAATGCATGATGCAATCCTATATGCTCAAGACTTCAAATATATTTTTTTTCTTTCTTTTTTCTTTATGAAAATAAGTGAATGATCTAGACTCAATCCTAATGCAACTACATGGTTCTTTTTGTAATTTTCAAAATTTTCAAATTTTTATGGTTTTTCTATGCAATAGCTATCTACAAATGCATGCTTATGACATGAAACACAAGATGATTAGAAACTTGGCACCTCCCCCACACTTAATTCACACAGTCTCTGTGTTTGTTAAGTGGAGAGAAGGGCCTAAAGGAAAAACTAAATGCAAAGACAAATGGTATGTACAATGGTAAGGTTTTGGACTACCTCTATGGAGCATGAGAAGAAGCTGATGCCTCTCCCTCGGAGTCATCTTCCTCATAGGTGGAGTCAAGTGAAGGCGACTCATTACCGGACTAGGATTGGAAAGCTGGTGGGTTCCTTTTGCGGCGAAGAAGCTGCTTCTTTGTTCGGGGTGCTGAGGGATCTACAAGTGGCTGAGATGAATGGATTCAATAAAATAGACTAAGAGGTGTGGGAACCGAAATTCACACCGTCAAGTTTTGTTGATCGGAGGAAAGCCAAGCCTTCCCTGAAGGCCTGGTTATCTGCTGGGCCACACACGACAAAATCAATATATAATAAATGGGAATGTAAAAATCGTAAGAACAAAAGATCTTATTTCCGAATTTGCGTTTAAGCGTGAACAACAGGAAAGAGATCGGCTACAAGAGCTGTCGATGAGTTCGCTAGTCCAGCCGCCTAAATCTAACCTAGTTGAGTCGCAGATCGCTAGTAAAAACGGAAAAATTCCTAAGTTGCTCTAAGTGCTATATTGCTGCTAAGATTGCTCTCAAAAGTTCTCCTCTTGCTCCTCGCCCAAAGCTCTCTTTATATACTCCTCTTAGGACGGTCTATTCCTCCTTTGTGCCGAATCTATCGCGAATCGGGCTTCTTCCATTTTCGTCGATCTTCATGTTTATCGGGAAACTTGACATTTATCTTCGGGAAACCTGATATTTATCTTTGGGAAACTTGACATTTATCTCTTTATGTAAAGATAAACATGGCCCGTCATGTCTATTTCGACTTGATCCTCTGGAAAGTCGTAAGTGGGCCGCTTGGTTGCATTCGGGCCTTCTGGGGCCGTTGTTTTGATCGTGGACGTTTTACGATTTCACGAGAAACTAGCCTGTTATGGTACTTGTTTTGCCGAAGGAACCCCAACTCCTCGTATAGTCGAGATGACTGGTGTTTTTAGAATAACCGTGATTGTTTTATACGATGAATCGAAATCCATTCGTCAACCGAACCTTTGGTGGTCTTCCGAAGCCTTCCCGATTTATTCCGACCAAAACGAAATACGGTTCTTAGGTTTCACGTCTTCAAGGAGTTGAACGGTGAGTCTTCGAGCAAAGATGCAAAACGCGGAATTGGACTAGTTGTCGAGACAATTTTGCGGGGAAAAGGTCGCACCTGTCGAGTAGTCCGCACGCAGGTGCTCGGGACCTGGACACGGATGTTCGCGCCGGCGCCCGTGGCCAGCACAGACGAGCCGGCACCGGCGCCCGGGACCAGCATGGGCGAGCCGGTGCCGGCGCCAGGGACCAGCGCGGGCGAGCCGGGGCCGGCGCCTGGGACAAGTCGGGCATGCTGGCGCCGGCGCCGGACCGCACCGGGATCTTGGTTTTATTCGTCACTTGATTCCTTCCAAGGACTTTCGGGCGTTGATTGCGTCTTTGACCGATTTTGACCCCAACAGTTAGCCCCCCAGCTAGCTAGGACCGTGGTTTTTTGGTAACAGGTCCTAGCTCGCGGTATAGCTAGATAGGAAGGTGTGGAGACGCAATCGTTTGCCGAAAGTCGGAGTAAATAGTAACTTTTCCTTCTTTATAAAGATGGAGTAAGAATTTTTAGTCATTCTTACTTTATCACAAGAATTTCACCTTCTAAAGTCTCTCTCTCAAGAAAAGATGTCTTCAAGATCAAGATCCTCTAAGAAGAATTCTTCTTCTCATTCATCTTCGGGTGATTCTCCCGTCGACGAAGTGGTTGCTCCAAAGCACGAGGAAAGAGTTGAGGAAGATGCGAGGGAGGCATACTACAAAGCTTTATGTGGCTCGTCTCCGCCCCCGCGGGACATCCCTATCCCCAGGAGAACTTTGAGGGCGCCGGGCGCGTCCTTCTCACCAAGCATGGTCTTTCCCGAGTACCTCACGATTCTTCGAAACTTTTACCAAGTTCCGAGTGGGGTTACGTTCCGGATCCCGACCGATGGCGAGAGTGCAAGGAATCCTCCGCAGGGCTTCTTTACTTGTTATGAAGCCTTTCTCGTGTACTGCCGCATGTGGTTCCCGATCCCCGGTGCCATTGTCCGTGCGCTTCGTCGTTTCGGGCTTTCGATCAGCCAGCTCACCGTCCCGTCCTTGAAGAGTTGACTTGGCGTGTTAGTCTCGAGTTACGAGCTAGATATGGACCTTAGCCCTAGTGATTTTGAGGGATTTTGGTACTCTAAGCCAACGAGGATCGAAGGTTCGTACTCCATGATCCCAAGGAAGAATATGGCCATAATTCAGGGGACTACTTCGAACCCCAAATCGTTGTTCGAGCGCTTCTTCTTTGTCCGAATAGATGAGGAGTCCGTTAAGGAAAGCTCCTTTCACCTATTCCCTCAGGAATGGAACTTCAATCGCGGTAATAAGACTAATTTTGTTTTTCGTTTTCGTACTTTGAACGCGCATGAATATAAAACTTTTGTTTTATCGTGCAGTGAACAGGGTTGTTGCGCACACTCATGCTCATCTTTTCGTCAAACGAGACCTTCTTCGGGAAAGGTCGTTCTTCTGGAGTACCTTTTCTGTCGAGCGGATTCGAAATGCGGTGGAGCTCCATCGATCCCGAGTCATTCTTCAGCCTTCCGATGTTCCGTGTGATGTCGAGCCGATTGCTGTCTTGCCTGTTCGGAGGCGGAGACATAGGCACGGGCGAGCCGGCGCCGGCGCCTGGGACCAGCGCGGGCGAGCTGGCGCCGGCGCCTGGGACCAGCATGGCCGAGCCGGTGCTGGCGCCCACGCCCGCGTCCAGGCCATGCGTGCTCGCGACGGCGCCCGGGGCTAGGCCGTGGTCGCTCCTGCTGGTGTCCAGGACTACGATGCGATCATCCCTTCCGGCATTTCGTCGAGTAACTAGTTTTTCTTGGTTTTATTCGTCACTTGATTCCTTCCAAGGACTTTCGGGTGTTGATTGCGTCTTTGACCGATTTTGATCCCAATAAGAGGGTGAAGACTTGGATGTACAAAAAAGAATGGAGTGGTTTGGTGGAGATTTGAGTGAGATATGGTGCTTTTGGTTCTTGGGGGCTAGAGAGGTTTTTAGATTTGGGAAGAGGATGAAATGAGGAGAGAGAGACACGATTTTAGGTCATAGGGTTGAACCGGGTCGGGTTTGGGAGTGGGTAATCAGGTCTGGGTCGAAAAAGGGAAAAGAAAAAAAAACTTACCTCGGTCGGAAGCGGGTCGTGCGCGGATCCTGGCCGGGTCTTACGCGGGTAAGAGATGGAACAGGTTTACCCGCGTGTCTCTCTGTTATCTTGCATATTTACATGTTTTTAGCATTCATATCTTGTGCATTTTGATCATATAAGTTAGGCATTAGGCATCTTTAGGCTCATATTGCATTCATAAGTCTTTATCATGTGTTGGAGTTTACTTTGGAGTTATTGGGGGTGTTTGTATGGGAGTATTGTGATCAGAAAGGGGGTGAAAGATGAACATGTACGGAGGCCTTAGAAAAATCTTATGTTGCTAAGATTCTGTGGAGACACAGAAAATTGAGTTAGCTTTCCAATGGAAGTGGTTCCAAGTCATTTGGAGCTATGAGAAGTTATGATCAATTCACCTGAGGCGTATCAGTCCCACACAGGTAGGCACACCCGAGCACAACAACCCGCACGGCTTCACTGATGCTTGGACGAGGCCGGTATGCGGCTTGGGAGCACCCGGCCTAGGACACCCGCCACAACAACCTGCACGGCCTGATGGCCGAACTGGACAGCATGATACGCGGCCTGATGATACGCGGCCAGGGGGACCCGCATATGGGAAGCACTCGAGCTCACCTACCCGACCAAACGACCCCGCACGGCTCCTCACACCCGACCTCACCACCCGGCTGACCTACCCGCGCGCTATGGACAAAAGAAGAAGAAGAAAGTACCCGGGCCAAGACACTCGGTCACTCCTACCCGCATGAGTTTGACGGCCTGGACGAAGGAGAGCACGCGGCTGGCCATACCCAGCCGTGGATCAGCACAGCCTGACCCGGGTGGTTCCTAGTTTCTTCCTTTTGACTTGATTCTGATTGGATGAAGACTTAATGACCTCAAGGGATTTTTAGACTTTTATCTTTATGTTTTAAAGGCTTTCAAGCCTCATATAAATACTTATGTAATCCCAAAGTTGGGACTTAACTTCTTCTCTCTCAAGAGCACTTTTAAATCTTGAATAAATTTTGGATCTTGAATCCTTCTTCATCTATTTCTTTTGTGTTTACTAGATTAGCTTCATCTCTAATCACGTTTAACCTTGAATCATCCATGGTTTTAAGGTTATCCATGTCTATTAGTGAGTAGATCTATCTAGGATTCATGGGCTTGGGAGACTAAGGGTGATTAGGTGTAGATCTAAGATGTTCTAGGGTAGATCCTTCTTGATCCTTGCTGGTAGAGTGTTCTTATTGCGATTTGTGGTTTTGGAGTTTGCCTCTTCAAAATAGAGCCATAGGCATTTCATGCCCGGAAGGTGTTCGATGAAATGCCTGAACCAACTCTTCATTGCTTTTAACATCCTTTACCTAAGGGATTAGTTGTTAAAGGTGTTGAGATAGCTAATAGACTTGTTCTTATTGATTGCTTTTATATTATTCAACCTAAGGGATTAGATGCTTGAGATATGTTAGTGAATGAGCATTCATCTAGGGATAGAGCTTGCATAGGATTGTGTCTAGGCTTAAGGTGTTAGATTGATTGAAAGCTTTGTGGGAACCGAAATTCGCACTGTCGAGTTTTCGTTTGATTTGGAGGAAAGCCAAGTAAACTTAACCTTCTCTGAAGGTCCCGGATATCTGCTGGGCCACACACGACACAATCAATGCAAGTTTAAGTTGTAAAATAAAAATCGTAAAAATAGAGCGAAAGAGATCTTATTTCCGAATTCGCGTTTGGGCGTGAACAACAGGTAAAGAAATCGACTACTAGAGCTGTCGAAAAGTCCGCTAGTCCAGCCGCCTAAATCTAACCTAGTTGAGTCGTAGCTCTCTAGTGAAAACAGAAAAGAAATGCTGAATTTGCTCTAAGTGCTAAAGTGCTCTGGAAATTTTGTGATGATTTGCTCCTCGCCCAAACCTCTCCTTATATACTCCTCTTAAGATGGTCTATATTCCTTCGGGCTGAATCGGGCTTTTTCCATTTTCGTCCGTCTTCGTGTTTATCGGGAAACTTGACATTTATCTTCGGAAAACTTGACATTTATCTTTTGGAAACTTAACATTTATCTCTTGTGTGAGGATAATGATAAACCGTCATAGTTATCCTTCCTTTTTGGAAAATCGTAAGTGGGCCGTTTTGGTCATGTCGGGCTTTTTAGGCGTTTTTACGGTTTTTCGAGAAAATAGTCTTCGAAGGTTTCGGCATTTCCGAAGGAATCCCAATTCCTCATATAGTCGAGATGATTGGTGTTTAGAATAACCGTGATCGTTTAATACGATGAATCAAAATCCATTCATCATTCGAACCTTTTATGGTCTTCCGAGATTTCTCGACTATCGGGATCGAGATGGACTTGGATTCGTAGGCTTCCCGTCTTCGAGGGTTTGAGTAATGAGGCTTCGAACTTAGATTCTAGAATATGAGCTTTGTTAAACAATCGAGAAGGCTTTGCGGAAGAATCGTCGTGTTTCTCGAACAATCCGAACATGGGTTTAAGGGACCAAGATGTTGCCGTTTCCCGAGATCACGAGACAACTGCACGGATGGGCGCCAGGATCCTTGCCGCCGGCGCCGGACGGACACGACAGCGGCCTGCCGCCGCCAGACGGAGAGGACCTGCCGCCGTTGCGCCGCCGGCGTTTACCGCCGGCGCCAGCGCTGGCAACGCCGGCGCCAGGCGCCCGCCGGCGCCAGGCGTCTGACACGGCGCCAGCCTGCCGCCGGCCAGGCGCTGGCGTCGATCTACCGGCGCTGGCGGCGTGGTCTCCGCCGGGCGCCAGGCGCCGCCGCCGGCGCCAGCGCGGCATGGTCGGTCTGCCGCCGGCACCAGGCGCTGCATGGTCGGTCTGCCGCCGGCGTCAGGCGTCCTACCGCTCGTGCCGTGTCCCGCGTCCGCCGATGCTGCTGTTGCTCGCCTTCGATCCGGGACTCACGATCCGTTCGTGCCTTCCCGTAAGTTTGTCGAGTGACGACCCGTTTCTCGGTTCGATCGTCACTTAGTTTTCTTCCAAGGACTTTCGGGTGACGATTTCGTCGTTGACCGATTTTGACCCCAACAGTTAGCCTCCCAGCTAGCTAGGAACCATAGTGCCTTTCGGGTCCTAGTTTGCGGTATAGCCGTATGGGAAGGTGTAGAGACGTAATCGTTTGCCGAAAGTCGGGGTAAATAGTGATTTTACCTCCTTTATAAGGATGGAGTAAGAAATCTCACTCATTCTTACTTCATCATAAAAAATTCATCTCTCTCAAGAATCCTTTCTCTCTCCTTTTTTTAAGAACAATGTCTTCAAGATCCTCTAAGAGAAATTCTTCTTCCCATTCATCCTCGGATGACTCTCCTGCCCATGTGACGGTGAATCCGAAGCAAGAAGAGTTAGTCGATGAGGAGGCGAAGAACGCGTATTACCGAGCTCTTGTGGGCTCGGCTCCACCTCTGCCAGATGTCCCTGTTCCGAAGAGACCTTTGAGGCTGCCGGGTGCTTCCTTTACGCCGAGCTTGGTTTCACGTAAATATCTCAGGATTCTTCGGGATTTTTACCAGATTCCTGATAGAGTTAAATTCCGAATTCCTATCGGCAATGAGAGTGCGAGGAATCCTCCGGAAGGTTTCTTTACATGCTACGAGGCCTTCCTTACGTACTGCCGCATGTGGTTCCCGATCCCCGGTACCATTGTTCGGCCGCCGCTTCGAACTTTCGATCAGCCAGCTCAGTGTTTCTGCCTTAGAGAGTTGGCTTCGCGTGTTGATCGCAAGTTATGAGCTCAGGATCGATCTTAGTCCCGCTGATTTCGAAGGTCTTTGGAGCACTCGGCCAACGGGGAGCGATGGTTACTACACCATGGTGCCAAAGAAGGATATGACCATAATTCAGGGGACTACTTCGAACCCTAAGTTGTGGCAGGAGCGTTTCTTCTATGTCCGAATAGATGGTGAGTCCGTCGAGGAGAGCTGCCTCCATCTATTTCCGCATGCATGGAACTTCAACCGAGGTAATATGATAAAAACTTGTTGTCTATTTCACCATTCCGAAAGCGCGAGTTTTTAGTGAAAAAGTTTCGCTTGTAGAGAACGGGATTTTTGCGCATACGCATGGTGATCATTTTGTCAAGAGGGATCTCCTTTGTCAAAAGCCGTTTTTCTGGAAGTCCTTCACCCTTGAACGGATTCGAGACGCGGTAAGGCTTTACCGGTCCCGAGACCCTGTCCCGACATGCGATGCCGAACCGGTTATCGAAGCTCCTACTCGGAGACGTACACAGAGATCTCGTAAAGGGAAAGAAATCGACTGTGGGGAAGGTTCGGAAGACCCTTCACCGTTGGGGGAAAACCCTAGTTTCGTTCGAACGGAAAAAGGAGGAGACAGTGATTTTCCACTCACCAACAATTTCTTTGACGGCCTTCCTCCGGAGTTCATTACTGACGAGTCGCTGGAGGATGAGGAGAAGCAACGTGTTTTTACCGAGGGTTCCCAGCGGATCAACGAGGTTTTGCCCTTTGAACTTCTTAACTGTATTTTTGAATCTGTATATATGTATATTTATTGATCTTGAATTTATGCAGGGACTAAGAGTGTTTGGCGAGGCGCTTGACTCAAGTTTCCGAAAGTCTAGGATTGCTAATTTCAGAAACCAAAGAAGCTGAGCGAGAGCTCTTCCGATTCCGACAAGAGGTAGAGACGCAGAACGCAAAGCAAGCTGAGCTTCATGCTCGAGCCCTTGTTCGGGCGGAAAGGAGAGGAAGGAGGATGGTCGCAGCCGAGGTGGCGAGACGGGTGGAATCGTTTGCTGCTGAGTTTCAATGATTTAAAGATGCTCAGGAGTTTGTTGGCGATTTCCGCGAGTTCCGGGGCTCGGTCGTAAATCCTTACAAGTCTCAGAACCCGGAATTTCTCCTTTGATTCCGAGATTACTGAGATGAAGGATTTCATGGCTGAGTGTGCTCATGCTGAATCCTTTGTTCCTCACGTCGAAGAAAGAGTCCGGAGACTATGGGAGCCTATCGAGGTTTCCGAGGATACGGTGGAGGCCGGAGCTGATGAGAACGCCGAAGGTGGCGAGAACGCCGAAGGTGGCGAGAACGCCCAAGGTGTGAACGAGGAAGTGGACCAGCCTGCGGGTTCATTCGGGATTTCCGTGTCTGGATTTCTCGATGTTGACTTTCTTTTGTGAGTTGTATGTTTGGCCGTGTGTTGCCGTTTTTGGAGTTTAGTTTGCGACCGTTGGAGGTTGCAATCTTATGTTTTGGGACTGGCCGTTGGTGGCTTAGAATCCTGCTGTTTCTGCGGCTTTATATAAAAATTTGCGAGATTTTGTCTTTTGTTTTGATTTATACTTTCGTCAAGTGTAGAGGAAAGAATGTGAGTAGTCACTTCGTATCCTAACTCTTTTTGTCGCTTGGTCCGTATGCTACTTTTTAGCGAGATGTCAAGATCCAGCAAGACTGGGTTTTGGGATCTCGTATACGATACTATGTCTGTGAGATGTCAAGATCCAGCAAGACTGGGTTTAGGGCAAGACCTAGGCTTACTCTCAGCTTTAAGGCTGTGCGAAGACTGATCTGCTTTCGTTTTGCCTGTTATTGATTTCTTCCTGATTCTTTTCATTTAAAGTCCGCGACTAGTCGCCGGCTTATATGACTTGTGTTAAAAGAATCGAGCTATCTTCGGAGATTATCCGAGACGCTAAACCAAAATTTTGAATTTCTTGTATAGCGCGCTATGATATCCTTGTCGGATGTAAGAGGACCTTATAGGTTTGACTACGAGTTTGTATTGAGTGAAACGTTTCTGTGTGCGTCCGTCGGGGCCAATCGACGGGCGTAAGTTGTTTTTAAGTCGCAAGTGGACTATTTTAGCGGATGATACGAGTTTTATTATCTTTTTCAGAAGTTGCAACATCTCGCGTTTCTTTTGAAGATATGATTTTCGTTTTTCCGAAGTGTTTACGCGTTTTCTAAATTAAGTGAGCATAAAAAATAGATAGAAAGAATTTTATTGAAAAAAATACATGTGCAGATATTTCACGTTTCTTTTGAAGATACATGTGCGAATATTTCGCATTTTTGTGGGAGTATAGGAGTATCGCATCCCCCTTTGGTGAGGGGATAGCTGAACTTCGCCGGGTTTCGACGAGCTGCCTACGATACCTCTTCGAGGATCAAGCCATCTCGTAGTTCTGATAGTTGCTGCAGACGTTTTACTCCCGTGCGTTGTCGTTCGATCGTGCTAGTCGGATCGGTGGTTTGTCGGGGTCGAGCTGTCTGCTTTACGGCGATGGACTCGAGACTTTGTCGCTGTCTTGAATCGTTGTCTGTTTGGATGATTCTGATCATCTTTTTCGAGTCTTCAGAATGTTGTGTGATTCCTTTGCTCGTTTGGGTTGGCCGCAGGGTGTTCCGATCTTTTCGCAGTTTGAACTTCGGCTAGGTATGAGTCTCGACTGTTTCTTACTACCCCAGATTACTGCAGTTCGGTTGGAGTCGGAAATTTGATGCCGAGGTGATATGTGGGCGGTACTGCCTTCATGGAGTTGATCCAAGGGTTCCCATGATGGCATTGTAGATGGCGGGTTGTCGACTACTGTGAACTTCGGCGATCTTTGTGACTTCCTTCGCCATGACTAGGAGCTTAATTCTCGAGGGTCATGAAGGTGGCCCGAAAACCCAGTCAAAGGTTTTGGCTCGGGGCGACTTCCCAAGTGGGATCTTCATCCTGTAGAGGTGTCGCGGAAGATGGCGTTGACCGTACTTCTGTATCGACGAGGATGCGGCCGACTTTGAGATCCTGGATTACCAGTTCGATAACCAAAGGATCGCAATGAGGTTTGTCGATTCCGTTTCTGTTCCTCAAAACGATCGTGTGGTTGGGAATATCGCTAACTGAAACCGGTTGGAACTTCGTCTCGGCTTTTCGCCCGTAGGCTTTATCGGCGAGACAGAGTCTTGGTTGAACTGCAATCCTCCGATGATCATATTTACCCTCTGCGACTGCTGTTGTTCCCTTAGTCGTCCTGTCTCCTTCCGCTTTTCACCTGATTGATTTTCGGTCGCGGTCCTCGGAGAAAGTTTTGTTGGTCTTTGGGCGGTCGGACTCCAGGAGAAAGTCCTTTATACTCTTGACCTTTGACAGTTCGCGTGAGGAGCTTTGCAGCGAGCCTGGCGCCGAACCTTGCAGTTCGCGGTGGAGTGACCACTGGTTTCGTGGAACTTCGCAGTAGGAATTATCCTTGTACTGGTTCCTGGTCCAGGTGTTTCCGGAGGTTTTGCCTTGCTCGAGTTGATGGCGTAGCTATGCTGCCGTCTTCCCTTGATGGGCGTGTCGTTACGAGAGGGTTTCTTCTTTGAGGATGTTTTGTGGTCCATGCTTTTGCGACAGGACTCTCATCTCTTCCTCCATGGCGATGAAGTCTGTTGCCTTGTGGAGGGTATCCTGGATCGTCCGTGGTTTCTCCAGAAATATCCACTTCGGAACTTTGACTTGTACCAGAGTTTTCCTCGAGTCGATTGCGACTTTGTCGCTGATACCCGCACTCTGGCCATCACTAGCTTGAACCTTCTCATGAAGTCGAAGTGATTCGTCTTCCTTTGAGCCAGACTCCACAAGTCCACGTCGGAAGTCTCTGTCCATGAACATGGAGTACTGTTTGAGAAATGCCGAGGCTAGTTGGCGGAAACTTGCGATGGAGTTTCTTTTGAGCCGAGAACCATTCGAGCTGCGCCCTGAGATTTTCCACAAAGAGAAGGCAGTGACCGGCGTCTCGTTCACGCTCCGGGAGTTTGCATCTTCCCATCGCGATCTGGAAGGACTGTAAGTGTGCCTTGGGATCTGTGGTTCCATCGTGAGCGGAATCTTGATCTTCCTAAGTCTGAGATGCGTGTCTCTGTGATCCGAGCGGTGAACGGCGTTTTTCGTGCTTCCTCGAGAAGTCTATCGATCTCGGGAGCGGCACTAGTTGCCTGGTGAATTTGTGATTTCACCGCTTTTACCTCGGCTACTGTTTTTGCGAGAGACTCGCGGAGATCGTGGATCTCGCTATCGCTACCTGCGTTTTTCCGAGCTTGTCGGCGCTGGTTACGATGGATCCGAGTTTGATCTTCCGCCAGTTCTTCCTGTTCCATCCAGTAGAGGTCTTCTTCCTCTTCTGTCATGGGTTTTTCGAAGGACACCGTCTGTCGGGCAGACTGACTTCGGGTCCTTCTATGATGAACGTCAGCGTCATCGTCCGAATGATCGGATCGGTCGCTAACGTCCAGGTTGATTCGTTCGACGTTGTTTTCTTCGTTGTCCCCAGAGGGAGGTGGAAGATTCTCCGTAGTCGGTTGCGCACCTGGTTGGAGAGATTCGTCAGGGTTCTGGCCTGAAGAAGTCTTGTCCGCACGTGCAGCTCGATCGCCCGGAGTCTCGAAATCGAGTCTTCTGCCGCTGCGGGCTCTTGCGATCCCTCGCGGGGCCTTGCTCTTGGCCTTTGCAGTTAAGGTTTCCACCGGTTTTGCGAGAGAGGCCACGAGTTTTCCTTGTTCGTCCGCCTGTTTCTGAGCGGAGGTGTTGATAGGCCTTTTCAGGTCCTAATCAAATGTTGTAGAATACAAGATGTCAATCCAATTCTAAGAGATTCTAATGCAAAGGGAATGCAAGTTCATGCTTAATCTAAGTGCAATCAAGATGAGAGGATGATTATGAAACTAAGACAATATTAAAAATGCAATAAAAGATTGAACTTTCTTTCTCAATGAGGCAAGGGGGTTCTTGGGACAAGGGAACTGACTTTGGGTGATCAAGATTCAATCCAAGATGCTAACTTTTCAATCAATCTAATTCCTTATGCCTAGACAACAAAACTAAGCAAGCTCTATCTCTAGAAGGATGCTCCTTTGCTATGATCACCCAAGTACACCAAATCTCTTTGGCTGTAATGATCAAAGCAAGCATGGAGAATGAGTCTAATAGCAATCCTAGCTCTTTTGACAACTAATCTCTTAGGCAAAACAAGCTAAAAGCATAGATGAGTTGGTTCAGGCATTTCATGGAACACCTTTCGGGCATGAAATGCCTATGGCTCTATGTTTGAGAGGCCAACCCAAATATAGCTTGAAGAACACCAAATCAATGCAAGGAGATGATAGATCTAAAAGTAAGCACCTTGGATCTACACCTAATCACCCTGGATCTACACCTAATCACCCTTAGTCTCCCTAGCCCATGAACCCTAGATAGATCTACTCACTAATACCCATGGAAAACCTCAAAATCAATGATGATTCAAGGTTAAACATGATTAGAGAATAAGATAATCTATTAAACACACAAGAAATGATGTAAAAAGGATCAAAGATCCAAACTTTCTTCTAGTTCTTATTTTTTTTTTGGAGAGAAAAGAAGTTAGATCTCTTAATGAGATCACAAGAGTATTTATACATAGGCTTGAAAGCCCTTGGAAACATAAAACAAAAATACTAAAATGCCCTTGGCCAAGTGATTTTCGACCAATGAGAAGCAAGGAGAAAGGAAGAAGCTGAGCCACCCGGGTCAGGCAGTGTGGTCCTTGGCCGGGTGTGTGCTGGCCGGGTGTGTGCTGCTCGTCCAGCGTCCAGGCCGTGCGGTCTCTCTAGGCCGGGTGTGTTTGGCTGCGTTGTCCGTGTCCAGCAGCTAGCAGGACGTGCGGGTGCTGTTGGCCGGGTAGTCCTGTCCGGGTGCTTCCATGCGCGGGTGTGTGTGGCCGGGTGGAACGTCTGCGTCGTCCTCATACGTGGCTTCATCCTCGGGTGGTACTGACCGCGTCCGTTGCTCCTCTAGCATCAGGACGTGCAGGTCGTCCAGGTCGGGCAGGTGCTGTCGGGTATCTGATGGTACGCGGGTGCTGTTGAACGGGTGGTCATGTCCGGGTATGTGGTGATCAGTTCGTCTCTCGTCCCGTGCGGGTCCTCTTCCTCGGGTGGTACTGACCGCGTCCGTTCTAGGCTTTCAGAACAATCAGGACGTGCGGGTGCTTGTCCCCGGGTCGTCCTGGCCGCGTCCTGAGCTCGTCCAGGCAAGGTTTGATGGTTGGCCTCGGGTGTGCTCACCCGGGTGGCTTGACATGCTTCCACTCAATTGATCATAACTCCTCCAATATGGATCCAAATGTCTTGAAACCACTTCCATTGGAAAGCTAACTCAGAATGCCATGTCTCCACCAAATCTAAGCATCAGAAGATACTTCTAAGGCCTTTGTCCATGTTCATCTTTAAACCCCTCTTTTTCATCACAAAACTCCCAAATATCTTCAATATCTCCAAAGTGTGCTCCAACACCTAATAGGGACTTATGAATGCAAAATGAGCCTAAAGATGCCTAATGCCTAATCTAAATGAGAAAAAATTCATAAGATATGATAGCTAAAAACATGTAAATATGCAAGACATCAACTCCCCCACACTAGACCTTTGCTTGTCCTCAAGTAAACTTTTCAAACACAAGGGGGGTGGATGCAAGGATGGGAACAAAGCCAAAGGAAACACTCACAGCACTCAACCTGACATCCTAAAGAAACATAGCAAATAGCATGAGCAAACTCTTTTATTATGCTCTAGCTTCACAAGGCCTATCAGTTACTCTTATATCTCTACACAAGATGCAATGCCTATCAACCAACATTTTCTCTTAACCAGCCCTCACATTGATTCACACACACACACACAAGGTGAAGTCTCACAAATGGGCACATGATCTCAATCATTTGGCTTGGTGATCAAATGGTCTAATATAGATGAAAAGGAGGGTTCAATGCATCATTTCAAGGTGGCAATCACTCAAAAATCAAGGAGCTTGATCATTATGCAAAATTTATCTAAGACTAGGAGCAATTCATGCATACATGGATCCATCCCCATCATTCTACCCAATTCCTAAGCGATTACAAGTTCTACACCCCTTTTAATTCATCCCATAACCCAAAATGAAAACATACTCACATCACTCACCCTATGAACATTTTCTTTCTCATGATTCAATCCTCTAAGGACCTCTATTCACATTCTAAGCTCTAACTCTTAAGTCTTTCCTTCCCCACTATCTTATTGAATCTTTCTCTTTTTTTTTTTCTTTTCTTTTTCCTTTTTTTTTCTTTTTTTATATATGCATGAGGGGGAAGGTCAAAGACTTCAACTAAGAGATTTTCATTTCTTTTTTATTTCTAGGTCTCTAGGGTTTTTCTTTATCAAAACTCTTTTTGTTCATCAATCTCACTTTCGTCATATCCCCAAACCCAAAATGTAAACAATTAGGTAACAAACACTTCACTCACCATCCTAGAAGCTAGCTCAAATGATGAGCCTATGCTAGCAAGAGATGAGAACAAATCCATGTCGCTCCCAATACTCTCAAGATTTTGCACATGACAAGCTATCAAAAGAGGCCTCACTCAAGCAAATCAATGTAGGCTTCAAAGAATGGATAGGGTTCAAGGGTAAGGGAATGCCATTTGGGTTAACAAATGGTGGTACAATGGAAAAAGATAACCCAAATGTGTATGAGATCCATGATCAAGTATGCAAATGCCCATATGCAAGAGAGATTAAGTTCATTCAAGTCTAAGTTCAGGATGGAGCTGGTCTTAAGAACAATGCCAATATCAAGCAAGCAAGCAAGTTTCAAGAAGAGTTTTCAAGGCTTAAAGCATGCAAGCTTTTCAAAAGATGCTTAAGCTACTTGATATGTTTAACTAGGGTGTCAAATTCAGTGCAAACGAGTGTTCTTTACAAGGCAATGCTCCATATGCAAATGAATGCAACCAATATGCTCTAGACTCAATCTTAAGGATGCAAGTGATGCAATCTACATGATTCAAAATTTAAAATTTTTAGATTTTCTATGCACTTATGATTGTACAATGCAATGCATGAGACTCAAAAATCACAAAGCAAACATGATCAAATATCCGGCACCTCCCCCACAGTTAAATCAAACAGTCTCCTGTGTGAGTAAGAGAGTAAGAGATACCTCAATAAGGCAAAAGCAAATGTATATACAAGAAGGGTTGGAGTGATACCACACAAGGAGATTTGGGCATGGTGCTTGTGTCATGACTAGAAGCTGGCTTGGTTCATAGCAACTAGAGGAGGCTGCTACATGGATCATGGGGCTTAAGTGGTTCACCACCATTCTTCTCTCCTCTAGTGCTTTGCTCAACCTGAAAATCTTGACCACTTTTATTAAAAACTTAAAAGGAAATTCGAAATTGCAAAGCTATATACAAGGATAACCATGGGACTTCCTCCCAAGTGAGCTTGTTTTGAGTCACTTAGCTTGACTACCTTTTCTCTTTGACTAGTGAGAAGGAGGATCCTTCCCACCTTCAAGTGTGATGGTGAGGACCTGAGAGAGAAGCTCTTGAAGCTTGATAGGATCATCTTGGAGCTGAGGAGTAATGATGGCTCTAGCACTTGAGAATGGTGTGGATCTGCCCTTATGCTTGATCTTGTACTCAATGGCTCCATCCTTGAGCTTCTTTGGATGGAGAGTGAGAGTGTGTGTGAGCAAATCAAGAGGTGGAGGATGAGGCTCTTTCACTATCTTCTTCTTGCCATGAGTGGCCTTTGAGGTTCCACCCATCCCCTCTCTATTAGCACTTTCCAAGTGCTCAACACACAACTCCTTAAGACACTCTCCATCAAGACCTTCTTTCTTACCTTCAACCTCTTCATCTTGGGGCTTCTCAACAGCTTGTACATCACAAGTGATTGTCCCACAATAGTCTGATTCGAGTGGAGGCTGGAGAGGATAGGAGACAGCTTTGTTGACATGCATGAGAGTGACCTTCTTGTTGGGAAAGTCAATGCAAGCTCCAACTGTTGTGAGGAAAGGAGTGCCAAGGATCAAAGGGACTCTTTCTCAGATGCCATCTTCAAAACAGTGAGGTCAATAGGTATGGTGCAGGATCCAATCTTCAAGGGAAAGCCCTTGATTATGCCAAGTGGGGTTGTAGAAGAGGAATCCCCAAAGGTGAGAGGAGGAGTATCTGTTTCCATGCTTTCAATCCCAATACTCTGCACCATGTCCAAGGAGATGACATTCACACTAGCTCCACTATCAACAAGAGCATCATCCATAGTTAGTTTACCAAGAGAGCAAGACAATGTGAACTTCCCTTGAGACTCAAGCTTAGGGAGGGACTTGGGAGGGATTGGTGGATCAATCTTCAGAAGTGAGATGTCCAAAAGTTAAGCCACTTCAGCTTGGTGGGTGAGAATGTCCTTTATGAGCATCATTTGGACATGAGCAGCATGCATATTGCTGATCTCTGGAAGCTTGACTCCAATATCACTGAGGTCTTTTCTGAATTTGGAGACCACTTTTTTCTGAGCTTTGGTGAGGAACCTTTGAGGGTAAGGGAGCTTATCATAGGGTGATAGCTCAAACTCATTGTCTTCTTCCTTCACTTCTTTCAGCTTGGGGTTAGCATTCTTCTCAACTTGTGTCTCAACCTTAGGTTCATCAATCTTTCCTTGAACCTTCTTATCAGCTTTCTTCACAACTCTAGCTTCAGCTGTGGCTACAACCAGTCTCTTATCGTGTTCAATCTGATTTCCAAGCACTAGCCTCTCAATCTCATCAACATCTTTCTTATGATCACTCAATGCAATCCTTGAAGAAGTGGAGAGGATGACATTGCAAGTCTCCTTAGGGTTCTTCTCTGGTTTCCTGGTAAAGATCCCATTGGATTCTTGGAGGATGAAGACATGGATGCAACTTGGCTCTCCAAAGCTTTGAGGTGAGAGGCAAGTTGCATGTACTTGTTGTTGAGATCAGAATAAGTTCCATCAATCTTGGCATGGATATTCTTGAACTCATCTCCAATACTCCTAGCATTCTTCTCTTGAGCTTCTAAGAGTTGTTTGAACATGGACTCCAAGTTTGAACATGGAGCCTGAGCTTGAGAAGAGCCTCCTTGGGGCTGAGTAGGCTGGTTTGCTTGGTAACCTCCTTGTTGATTGTTGTAGTAAGGTCGTTGCTGGTAGTTGTTTTGGTATTGGAAGTTGGGCTCTTTCCTATACCATGTGCCATTAGAATTGATGAAGCACAGCTCCTCTTGACCTTCTACACCATGAACTTCAGTAGTTCTAGCAGGCTGTTTCTGTTGCTGGTTCCCAATGGAGTTAAGCTGCTCTTGCTTAGCCTTCTCTACAAGCTTGTCCAACTTTTCTTGGAGAGATTTGAGGGCCTTTCTTGTGTGCGGATCATCTTCATCAGTTCTTCTGTTTGCTCTATCATGCTCTTCACTGTAGACTGAGTCACTCCTGACCATGTTTTCCACTAGCTCCTCAGCATCCTGCTCAGTTCTGCCCAAGAAGAACCCATTGCTGGCTGTGTCCAATCTGCTCCTGAATTCTGGTAGAGCACCTCTGTAGAAGGTACTAAGCAAACTCTCCTTGGTGAAACCATGATGTGGGCATTGAGACCAATAGCCTTTGAACCTCTCCCATGCTTCACTAAAGCTCTCAAGGTTCTTCTGCTGAAAGCTAGAGATCTCATTTCTGATCTTGGCTGTTCTTGAGGTAGAGAAGAATTTCTCTAGGAATGCTCTCTTGCACTCATTCCAAGTAGTGATAGAGTCACTTGGAACAGCCTTCTCCCATAGATGTGCCTTGTCTCCCAAAGAGTATGGAAACAACCTCAGCTTGAAAGCATCTTCAGAGACTCCATTAATCTTGGACAAGCTACAGTAGCTATCAAATGTGTCCAAGTGATCAAGGGGATCCTCCACAAAAGGCCATGAAACTTGTTGTTCTCAATCAAAGGCAGCAGCCCTGATTTGATCTCAAAGTTGTTGTTCTCCACAGCTGGTGCTCTGATTTCCAACCTATGACCATGAATGTGAGGTTGGTCATAGGCTCCAATGGCTCTTGCTTGGCGTGGTTGGTGATGTGGCTGGCGTGGTGGTCTAGGATTGTCAGCTCTTGGACCATTGTCCCCTTGGACATTACCATCTTGAGGCAGATTCTCCATCTCAAACCCCAACCGTGGAAGATGAGCCTGTTGCTCTACTTCTCTTCTTTGTCTTGCTATCTCCCTCTCAAGTGCAGCAATCTCTTCAACAGTAGGAACCAAGTTGGATGCCCCTCTGCTTCTTGTGATCATACACCTGAAAGTCAAAGATAGAAGAGGCAAGAACCAATATCACAAGATAGAAAAATCAAAATAAAAATGACTTAGTCTCAAGCAAATGACTAAATCCCAATGTCAAAATCAACTTAGAACTTGGCAACGGCGCCAATTTGATGATAGGCCTTTTCAGGTCCTAATCAAATGTTGTAGAATACAAGATGTCAATCAAATTCTAAGAGATTCTAATGCAAAGGGAATGCAAGTTCATGCTTAATCTAAGTGCAATCAAGATGAGAGGATGATTATGAAACTAAGACAATATTAAAAATGCAATAAAAGATTGAACTTTCTTTCTCAATGAGGCAAGGGGGTTCTTGGGACACGGGAACTGACTTTGGGTGATCAAGATTCAATCCAAGATGCTAACTTTTCAATCAATCTAATTCCTTATGCCTAGACAACAAAACTAAGCAAGCTCTATCTCTAGAAGGATGCTCCTTTGCTATGATCACCCAAGTACACCAAATCTCTTTGGCTGTAATGATCAAAGCAAGCATGGAGAATGAGTCTAATAGCAATCCAAGCTCTTTTGACAACTAATCTCTTAGGCAAGACAAGCTAAAAGCATAGATGAGTTGGTTCAGGCATTTCATAGAACACCTTTCGGGCATTAAATGCCTATGGCTCTACGTTTGAGAAGCCAACCCAAATATAGCTTGAAGAACACCAAATCAATGCAAGGAGATGATAGATCTAACACTAAGCACCTTGGATCTACACCTAATCACCCTTAGTCTCCCTAGCCCATGAACCCTAGATAGATCTACTCACTAATACCCATGGAAAACCTCAAAATCAATGATGATTCAAGACTAAACATGATTAGAGAATAAGATAATCTATTAAACACACAAGAAATGATGTAAAAAGGATCAAAGATCCAAACTTTCTTCAAGTTCTTATTATGTTTTTGGAGAGAAAAGAAGTTAGATCTCTTAATGAGATCACAAGAGTATTTATACATAGGCTTGAAAGCCCTTGGAAACATAAAACAAAAATACTAAAATGCCCTTGGCCAAGAGATTTTCGACCAATGAGAAGCAAGGAGAAAGGAGAAGCTGAGCCACCCGGGTCAGGCAGTGTGGTCCTTGGCCGGGTGTGTGCTGGCCGGGTGTGTGCTGCTCGTCCAGCGTCCAGGCCGTGCGGTCTCTCTAGGCCGGGTGTGTTAGGCTGCGTGGTCCGAGTCCAGCAGCTAGCAGGACGTGCGGGTGCTGTTGGCCGGGTAGTCCTGTCCGGGTGCTTCCATGCGCGGGTGTGTGTGGCCGGGTGGAACGTCCACGTCGTCCCATACGCGGCTTCATCCTCGGGTGGTACTGACCGCGTCCGTTGCTCGTCTAGCATCAGGACGTGCGGGTCGTCCAGGTCGGGCAGGTGCTGTTGGGTATCTGCTGGTACGCGGGTGCTGTTGAACGGGTGGTCATGTCCGGGTATGTGGTGATCAGTTCGTCTCTCGTCCCGTGCGGGTCCTCGTCCTCGGGTGGTACTGACCGCGTCCGTTCTAGGCTTTCAGAACAATCAGGACGTGCGGGTACTTGTCCCCGGGTCGTCCTGGCCGCGTCCTGAGCTCGTCCAGGCAAGGTTTAATGGTTGGCCTCGGGTGTGCTCACCCGGGTGGCTTGACATGCTTCCACTCAAATTATCATAACTCCTCCAATATGGCTCCAAATGTCTTGAAACGACTTCCATTGGAAAGCTAACTCAGAATGACATGTCCCCACCAAATCTAAGCATCAGAAGATACTTCTAAGGCCTTTGTCCATGTTCATCTTTAAACCCCTCTTTTTCATCACAAAACTCCCAAACATCTTCAATATCTCCAAAGTGTGCTCCAACACCTAATAGGGACTTATGAATGCAAAATGAGCCTAAAGATGCCTAATGCCTAATCTAAATGAGCAAAAATTCATAAGATATGATAGCTAAAAACATGTAAATATGCAAGACATCAGGAGGCGAACATCTCTTTCACTGGTCGAGTATCGTGGTGTCAGTGGTGACCATTGATACGTTTCCAGCTGGAGTATTGGTCGCGTTGGCATCTACAGGAGCTCTGCTGTGCGTTTCCGGGTTTTTAGCGTTGGTCGCCATATCAGACCGAGCGTGTGTGGTTGCGAGTGAGATAGATCCGTACCCCCGCCCCTCCTTCTAGCCAAACTGTGGGAACCGAAATTCGTACTGTCGAGTTTTCGTTTGATTTGGAGGAAAGCCAAGTAAACTTAACCTTCCCTAAACATCCCGGATATCTGCTGGGCCACACACGACACAATCAATGCAAGGTTAAGTTGTAAAATAAAAATCGTAAAAATAGAGCGAAAGAGATCTTATTTCCGAATTCGCGTTTGAGCGTGAACAACAGTTAAAGAAATCGACTACAAGAGCTGTCGAAAAGTCCGCTAGTCCGGCCGCCTAAATCTAACCTAGTTGAGTCGTAGCTCGCTAGTGAAAACAGAAAAGAAATGCTGAATTTTCTCTAAGTGCTAAAGTGCTCTGGAAATTTTGTGATGATTTGCTCCTCGCCCAAAGCTCTCCTTATATACTCCTCTTAAGACGGTCTATCTTCCTTCGGGCTGAATCGGGCTTTTTCCATTTTCGTCCGTCTTCGTGTTTATCAAGAAACTTGACATTTATCTTCGGAAAACTTGAGATTTATATTTTGGAAACTTGACATTTATCTCTTATGTGAGGATAAGGAAAAACCTTCATAGTTATCCTTCCTTTTCGGAAAATCGTAAGTGGGCCGTTTTGGTCATGTCGGGCTTTTTAGGCGTTTTTATGGTTTTTCGAGAAAATAGTCTTCAAAGGTTTCGGCATTTCCGAAGGAATCTCAATTCTTCGTATAGTCGAGATGATTGGTGTTTAGAATAACCGTGATCGTTTAATACGATGAATCGAAATCCATTCATCATTCGAACCTTTTATGGTCTTCCGAGATTTCTCGAGTATCGGGATCGAGATGGACTTGGATTCATAGACTTCCCGTCTTCGAGGGTTTGAGTAATGAGGCTTCGAAATTAGATTCTAGAATATGAGCTTTGTTAAACAATCGAGCAGGCTTTGCGGAAGAATCGTCGTGTTTCTCGAACAATCCGAACATGGGTTTAAGGGACCAAGATATTGCCGTTGCCCGAGATCACGAGACGACTGCACGGATGGGCGCAAGGACCCTTTCCGCCGGCGCCAGACGGGAGACGACGGCCTGCCGCGGGCGCCAGATGGGAGAGGACGAGCCTGCCGCCAGCGCCAGCCGCCGTGGCGCCGCCGGTGGCGCCGCCGCCGCTCCAGCGCTGGCGTCGGTCTGCCGCCGGCAGGCGCTGCCGCCGGCGCCAGCGCTGGCGTGGTCTGTCGCCGCCAGGCGGCGGCGTGCCGCCGCGCGGCGTGGTCTGTCTGCCGCCGGCGCCAGGTGCGGCGTGGTCGTTCTGCCGCCGGCGTCAGGCGTCCTACCGCCCGTGCCGTGTCCTGCGTCCGCCGATGCTGCTGTTGCTCGCCTTCGTCGATCCCCGGGGCTCACGATCCGTTCGTGCCTTCCCGTAAGTTCGTCGAGTGACGACCCGTTTCTCAGTTTCGATCGTCACTTAGTTTTCTTCCGAGGACTTTCGGGTGAAGATTTCGTCATTGACCGATTTTGACCCCAACAAGCTTGGGATCTTAGATTGAAACTTGATCACCCAAGGTCAATTCCCTTGTCCCATGAGTCCCCTTGCCTCATATTGAAAAGAAAGTTCCCTCTTTTATTGCATTTTTAGTATTGCCTTAGTTTATAATCATCTCATCTCACTTTATGGTTGCACTTAGCTTAAGCATGAACTTGCATTTCCTTTGCATTAGAATCACTTAGGATTGGATTGACATCTTGTATACTACAACATTTGATTGGACCCTTGAAAAGTCCTTCATCAAATTGGCGCCGTTGCCGGGGATCGAACCCGGGTCACCCGCGTGACAGGTGGAAATACTTACCACTATACTACATTGAAGAGTTATTCAACAAGAAGAAAGGATGAAGAAGTAAGCTTGGTTGGAAGAGTCTTTGAAGATTTTTGTGATGATATTTTGGTTGTTGAATGCATAGAGGAGATAAGAGAGATCTCATTGGTTATGGATGAGTTCTCAACCGAGGAGGAAACACATGTGAAGTTTACTTCCACGGAAGGAACAAGGGGTGAAGAGTCTATGGAGAAGCAAGTTATTCACATTGAAGAATCCCCCAAAGAGATGCACCAAGAAGACTCTCTTATGGACAAGCCCTTTGCCTACCATTTTGGTATACTCTCTACCAAGGAGCTTATTGTTGATTATCCAAGGAAGGTACCCTTTGAAGAGATCAGGATGAATGAGTTTAGGGGTTGGTTCTATGATGAGTATGATCCTGGTGATCCGGTTTGGCAAGAAGGCTTTCACTACATGGGTAAAGAGCCTAGACACATCCAGCCTTCACTAGCCAGAGAAAGGAAAGCCAAGCTAGTGACTCAAAACAAGCTCACTTGGGAGGAAGTCCCATGGCTATCCTTTGTACATGTTTCACTAGGATTTTTGGCTTAAAGACCCTTGGGCTTACAAGGCAGGCGACCAGATATTGCTCCCCTAGGCACCAACTGAATCTTCTAAGCCTCCTTATGCGGTATCACTCCAACCCTTCTTGTATATACATTTGATTTTGTCTTGTTGGGGTATCTCCTTCTCTCTTACTCACACAGAGACTGTGTGATTTAAGTGTGGGGGAGGTACCAGGTATTTGATCATGTTTGCTTTGTGATTGTGAGTCTCATGCATTGCATTGTACATTCTTATTTGCATAGAAAATCCAAAAAAAATTTTAAAAATTTGAATCATGTAGTTGCATCCCTTGCATCTTTAAGATTGAGTCTAGAGCATATAGGTTGCATTCACTTGCACATGGATCATTGCCTTCTAAAGAACACTTGTTTGCACTGAATTTGACACCCTAGTTAAACATATCAAGTAGCTTAAGCATCTTTTGAAAGGCTTGCATGCTTTGAGCCTTGAAAACTCTTCTTGAAACTTGTTTGCTTGCTTGATATTGGCATTGTCTTTGAAACCTTCTCCAACATGAACTTAGACATGAATGAACTTAATTTCTCTTACATATGGGCATTTGCATACTTGATCATGGATCTCATGCACATTTGGGTTATCTTTCCCCATTATACCACTCTTTGTTAACCCAAACGGCACTTCCATACCCTTGAACCCTAGCCATTCTTTGAAGACTACATTGATTTGCATGAGTGAGGCCTCTTTTGATACCTTGTCATGTGCAAAATCTTGAGAGTATTGGGAGCGACATGGATTTGTTCTCATATCTTGCTAGAATAGGATCATCATTTGAGCTAGCTTCTTGGATGGTGAGTGGGGTCTTTGTTCCTTAAAGGTTTATATTGTGGGTTTTGGAAGTGATAAAGGTGAGATTGATGAAAAAAAAAGTGTATTGAGAAAGAAAAGCCCTAGGGACCTATAATAGAAAGCTAAGAAGCTCTTGATTGATGTTTTAGACCTTCTCCCTACATATATATATATATATATAAAGAGAAAAAGAAGAGAAAAAGAAAAGAAAAAGAAAAAGAAAAAGAAAAAGAATGATTCAATAAGATAGTGGGGAAGGGAAAACAAAAAGTGTTAGAGCTTAGAAGTGTGAATTGTGAATAAGAGGTCCTTAGTGGTTGTATCAAAAGAAAGAAAGTTGTTCATGGGGTGAGTGAAGTCAGAATGTTTTTCATTTTGGGATATGGGATGAATGAAAAGGGTGTAGAACTTGTAATCACTTAGCAATTGGGTAGAATGATGAGGATGGATCCATGTATGCATGTATTGCTCCTAGTCTTAGATAAATTTTGCATAATGATCAACGTCCTTGATTTTTGAGTGATTGCCACCTTGAAATGATGCATTGAAACCATCCTTTTCATCCATAATAGACCATTTGATTACCTAGCCAAATGATTGAGATCTTATGCCCATTTGTGAGAACTCACCTTGTGTGTGTGTGTGTGTGTGTGAATTAATGTGAGGATTGGTTAAGAGAACATGTTGGTTGATAGGCATTGCATCTTGTGTAGAGGCATAAGAGTAATTGGTAGGCCTTGTGAAGCTAGAGCATAATAAGAGATTTTTGCTCATGCTATTTGCTATGTTTCTTTAGGATGTCAAGTTGAGTGCTTTGAGTGTTTCTTTTGGCTTGCTCCCATCTTTAACTTCTTTTCTCTCAAGAGCACTTTTAGATCTTGAATAAAGTTTGGATCTTGAATCCTTCTTCATCTATTTCTTTTGTGTTTACTATATTATCTTCATCTCTAATCATGTTTAGCCTTGAATCATCCATGGTTTTAAGGTTATCCATGTCTATTAGTGAGTAGATCTATCTAGGATTCATGGGCTTGGGAGACTAAGGGTGATTAGGAGTAGTTATAAGATGTTCTAGGGTAGATCCTTCTTGATCCTTGCTTGTAGAGTGTTCTTATTGCTATTTTGGAGTTGGCCTCTTCAAAATAGAGCCATAGGCATTTCATGCCCGGAAGGTGTTCGATGAAATGCCTGAACCAACTCTTTAATGCTTTTAACATCCTTTACCTAAGGGATTAGTTGTTAAAGGTGTTGAGATAGCTAATAGACTTGTTCTTATTGATTGCTTTCATATTATTCAACCTAAGGGATTAGATGCTTGAGATATGTTAGTGAATGAGCATTCATCTAGGGATAGAGCTTCCTTAGGATTGTGTCTAGGCTTAAGGTGTCAGATTGATTGAAAGCTTGCCATCTTAGATTGAAACTTGATCAACCAAGGTCAATTCCCTTGTCCCATGAGTCCCCTTGCCTCATATTGAAAAGAAAGCTCACTCTTTTATTGCAATTTTAGTATTGCCTTAGTTATAATCCTCTCATCTCACTTTATGGTTGCACTTAGCTTAAGCATGAACTTGCATTCCCTTTGCATTAGAATCACATAGGATTGGATTGACATCTTGTATACTACAACATTTGATTGGACCCTTGAAAAGTCCTTCATCACTCTCCCCGGGTGTTTCCTTCCGTTCGGGTCGTACGTGGGTGAGAGGAAGGATTGGGTGCATCCCGGGTACTGCTCTCCTTGTCCTTACGTCGAACCTGTGCGGGTAGGCTGGCCCGGGTAAATCACCCTGCGTGCTGTCCCCTTTTTTTCACGACCAACCCGTGCAGGTGAGCTGACCCGGGTATAGCCACCCGGGTATCTTCTCGACCAAAACCAGTTTTTTCATTTTTTTTTCTTTTCTACCCTTTGAACCAAGCAAATCCTTTCCATGCTTCCTCCACTTTAAGATCCAGGCCATCACATACCATTGCTCTCATCATCTTCGAAGGGACTTTTTGTTGAAAAGAAAATCCTAATGCAATAATTACAAGGATAGACATGGAACTTCCTCCCAAGTGAGCTTGTTTAAAGTCACTAGCTTGACTTTGCCTCCTTTAAGATTAGGCTGGGGAAGAATCAGAGAGTGGGGTTGATGTCCCATTCTCCGTTGGTGTGGTGACTATGTACTGCTTGATTCTCTGACCATTCACTGTGAAGTCTCCACCTTGCTTGTTCCAAAGCACAATTGCTCCATAAGGTCTGTCTTCCTTAACCACAAATGGACCAGACCATCTTGACTTGAGCTTCCCTGGAAATAACTTCAGCCTAGAGTTATAGAGAAGAGCTTGATCTCAAGCATTGAACTCTTTCTTGAGGATGTGCTTGTCATGAAAGGCCTTCGTTTTCTCCTTGTAGATCCTTGAGTTCTCAAAAGTATCCATCCTTATCTCATCAAGCTCATTGAGTTGAAGAAGTCTATTTTCCTTGGCACTCTTGATGTCAAAGTTCAGTAACTTAACAGCCCACAATGCCTTGTACTCAAGCTCTACTGGTAAGTGGCAAGCCTTCCCATACACAAGGTTGAAAGGTGTGGTACCCAAAGGAGTCTTGTAAGCTGTCCTATAGGCCCAAAACGCATCATCAAGCTTGTTTGACCAATCCTTCCTCTTAGTCCCAACAATCTTCTCTAGAATGCCCTTGATTTCCCTGTTGGAGATCTCAACTTGACCACTGGTTTGTGGGTGATAAGGTGTTGCCACTTTGTGCTTCACTCCCTTCTTCTTGAGAAGTCCTTCAAACAACTTGTTAATGAAGTGTGAGCCTCCATCACTTATCACTACTCTAGGCACTCCAAATCTTGGAAAGATAATGCTTTTGAACATCTTGACCACCACCCTAGAGTCATTTGTGGGGCTTGCCACTACTTCATCCCATTTAGACACATAATCAACAGCCACCAAGATGTACTTGTTCCCATATGAAGAAGGAAAGGGTCCCATAAGTCTATTCCCCATACATCAAACACCTCCACCTCAAGAATTGGGTTTTGAGGCATCTCATTTCTTTTAGTGATGTTCCCTCTCCTTTGGCAAGAGTCACACCTTGAGATGAAGTCTTGTGTGTCCTTGAACATATGTGGCCACCAAAATCCAGCTTGTAGAACCTTGGCCACTGTCTTTAAAGTAGCAAAGTGGCCTCCATATGATGATCCATGGCATTGTATGAGGATCCCATCAACTTCTTCTTCGGCCACTGCCCTTCTATAGAGCTGGTCTCTGCAAAGGATGTAGATAAAGGGTTCATCTCAATAGTACCTCTTCAACTCCTTATAGAACTTCTTCTTAGCATAACCTTCGAGATTCAGTGGCTCCTTTCCAGTGACAAGGTAGTTCACAAAACCAGCATACCAAGACTCCTTCTCATTAAATGCCTTGACCTCCTCAATTTTCTTACCAGTCTCACAAACTGCAACCACTGCTCTGATAGCCATGATCTGCTCCTCAGGAAGTCCTTCATCAATAGGGATGCCACTCTCAATTCTCATTCTGGAGAGATGATCAGCTACACCATTCTCAACTTCTGGCTTGTTCTTGGTCTCAAGATCAAACTCTTGAAGTAGCAGGATCCATCTTAAAAGTCTTGGTTTTGCATCCTTCTTTGCTAAAAGATGCCTCAAAGCTGCATGGTCTGTGTATACAATGACCTTGGAGCCCACAAGGTAACTTCTGAACTTCTCAAAGGAAAAGACTATGGCCAACAACTCCTTTTCTGTTGTGGCATATCTCATCTGAGCATCATCCAAGTTTCTGCTCGCATAGTATATCACGTGGGTCTTCTTGTCCTTCCTTTGTCCCAAGACAGCTCCAACAGCATAATTAATAGTGTCACACATAATCTCAAAAGGGAGATCCCAATCAGGTGGCTGGACAATAGGAGCACAAACAAGTTCACTCTTCAGCTTCTTGGATGCTTCAAGACAATCTACATCAAAGCTGAAAGTGGCTTCCTTGCACAGCAGCCTGGTCAATGGTCTATCGATCATAGAGAAGTCTTTCATGAACCTTCTTTAGAATCCAGCATGGCCAAGAAAACTTCTTATGTCCTTCACTGTCTTTCGTGGAGGCAAACTAACCATCACTACAATCTTAGCCTTGTCCACCTCAATCCCATTTTCTGAAATCTTGTGCCCAAGCACAATTCCTTCTTTGACCATGAAGTGACACTTCTCCCAATTCAGCAAAAGGTTGGTGTCTTCACATCTCTGTAGGACCCTGCACAAGTTGGACAAAAAAGGAGAAAACGAAGATCCGTAGACAGAGAAATCATCCATGAAAACCTGCACTATATCCTCAATGGGATCCGAGAAGATAGACATCATGCACCTTTGAAAGGTTTCTGGAGCATTACATAACCCAAATGGCATCCTTCGATATGCAAAGGTGCCATAAGGGCATGTGAATGTTGTCTTCTCTTGATCATTGGGATGTATGGAGATCTGGAAGAACCCTGAATACCCATCAAGAAAGCAATAGAAAGGATGGTTTGCAAGTCTCTCAAGCATTTGATCAATAAATGGCAATGGAAAATGATCCTTTCTAGATGCAGAGTTGAGCTTTCTATAATCAATACACATCCTATGGCCAATTATGGTTCTAGTTGGTATCAATTCATCCTTGTCATTTTATACCACAGTGATACAACCTTTCTTTGGGACAACATGCACAGGAGATACCCATTTAGAATCTGAAATAGGGTAAATAACACCAGCATCTAAGAGTTTAAAAATCTCCTTCTTTACAACATCCTTCAGGTTAATATTTAACCTTCTTTGATTCTCTATAGAAGTCGTTGATTCATCCTCAAGATGTATCTATGCATGCAAAAAGAGGGTGATATCCCCTTAATATCATCTAGTGAGTACCCTATTGCTTTTCTAAGCAATTTAAGTGCTTTCAAGAGTTGTGATAGCCCAAGTTCAGTAAGTTCACTACTCATAATGACAGGGTAAGTCTCATTAGGGCCTAGAAATGCATACCTTACACCACGGGGAAGAGGTTTAAGCTCCACTTTTGGTGCCTTGAGCTCACTCTAATCATCTTGTTGGATGTCCTCTTGTTGAGTGGTTGAGGCTGCATGATTAACCACTGATGGCAGCTCCTCATATTGATCCTCAACATCAATCCTGGTGTGTGAATCCAAGTTCCTTACGTAGGCATCACTCTCCTTGTTCTCAACCACTTGGACCTCTCTAGCCATTGTCAAAGCATGCTTTAAAGGGGCCTCAAATATCAACTCTTCAAGTACCAACTCTTCAAGTGCTAACTCTTCATGAAGTTCATCAGCCATGGCTTCCATCTCTTCAATGTAGAATCCCTGGCCTTGTAGGGTTGGCTTCTTCATATATTGTTGATGTCGAAGTGGAGAGTGTGCCCCTTGCCCAAGTGAAGATCAATCTTGCCTTCTTTCACATTTATGAGTGCTCCTGCTGTGGCTAAGAATGGTCTTCCAAGGATCAAAAGGTCTCTAGCTTCCTCATTGATGAAAAGACTTTTTGAGGGTCCTAATCAAATGATGTAGTATCTAAGATTGTCGAACGAGTTCTGAGTGACCCCAAAGCAAAGGGAATGCAAGTCTATGCTTAATCTAAATGCAATCATTGAAGGAGATGATTATTAAACTAAGACAATATCTAAAATGCAACAAAATATAAATCTTTCTTTCTTATGAGGAGAATGAGACCCATGGGTATAGGGACTTGATCTTAAATGATTAAGTTTCAATCCAAGATGCCAACTTTTTAATCAATCTAATTCCTTATGCCCAGACACAATGCTTGAACAAACTCTATCCCTAGATGAATGCTCTTTTACAATGATCACCCAAGTACACCAAATCCCTTTGGCTGTAATGATCAAAGCAAACATTAAGAATGAGTCTAATAGCAATCCTAGCTTCTATAACAACTAATCCCTTAGGTAAAGCAAGCTAAAAGCATAGATGAGTTGGTTCAGGTATTTCATAGAACACCTTCCGGGCATCAAATGCCTATAGCTCTATGTTTGAGAGGCCAACTCAAATATAGCATTAAGAACACCAAATCATGCAAGGAAAGGATAGATCTAACACTAAGCACCTTCGATCTACACTTAATCACTCTCAATCACCCTAACCCATGGATCTTGAATGGATCTACTCACAAATCCACATGCTTACTCTTAAACCCATGAGAGATTTAAGCTTTAACATGTAGAGAAAGAAAAGAGATGAAATCAAACAATCAAGAACACAAAGATGAGATGAGAATATGATTCAAAGATAAAACTTTCTCAAAGGTTTGTGTTCTTAGAGAGAAAAATAACATCCCCTCCAAAATAAGGATAACTAGAGTATTTATACTTGGCTTAAAAGCCCTAGAAACATAAAACGAAATTACTAAAAAGTCCTTGAGCCAAATGAGTCTCAGCCAATAGAAGGAGGACAAGAAATTCGGTCCGGGGTGAACCAGCATGGTCCAACCCGGTCCACTCCTACCCGGCCGTCCAGTTCTGGCCATCCTCAGTCCGACCGGGTGCAGCAAGCCGGACTGTCCTACCCGGTCCATTCTCTTCCAGCTCAGCTTCCTCCCGACCGGGGTCAGCAAACCCGTCCATTGTCCCCGGCCGTCCTGCTCGTGTGCTGCTTCATCGCCCGGGTGCCTCAAGCCGGACCATTGTCCCCGGCCTGTCCTCATGCGCGTCTTCCTTCACGACCGGGTGTCTCTTCCCGGTCCCCGGCTTGGTCTTGTCCAGCACCCATCAACCGACCGGGTACCTCTCCCAGGCTCAGTCATCCTGGACCACTGTCATCCAGCTGCTCTTTTCCCGGCCGGCTGCTCGAACCCGGACTGATCTACCCGGCCAGCTTGACATGCTTCAAGTGAACTGATCATAACTCCTCCAATACAGGTCCAATGACTTGAAACCACTTCCATTGGAAAGCTAACTCAATTTTGCTGTGTCTCCACAAAATCTTAGAAGCAGAAGACATCTCTAAGGCTTCTGTCCATGCTCATCTTTTTCTTGACCAGATAATGGATTGACTTCTCTTTTCATGGCCAAACTTGATTCTTCATCTCTTTTGGGGCCATAAGGCTTCCAAACACCTCAAATCACACCAAAGCATACTCCAACATCTGATAAGGACAAATGAATGCAAAATGGACCTAAACATGCCTAATTCCTAACTTATATGATCAAAATGCATGAGATATGGATGCTAAAAACTTGTAAATATGCAAGATATCAACTTTCCCACACTAGACCTTTACTTGTCCTCAAGTAATCTTTTCAAAACACAAGGAGGAGAGACATAGAGATGGAAGCAAAGCCAAAAGAAACACTCATAGCACTCAACTTGACATCCTAAGGAAACATAGCAAATAGCATGAGCAAAACTCTCTTATTATGCTCTAGCTTCACAAGGCCTATCAATTACTCTTATTCCTCTACACAAGATGCAATGCTTATCAACCAACAAGTTCTCTTAACCAGCCCTCACATTGATTCACACACACGCACACAAGGCGAAGTCTCACAAATGGGCACATGATCTCAATCATTTGGCTAGGTGATCAAATGGTCTAATATGGATGAAAATGAGGGTTCAATGCATCTTTTTAAGGTGGCTATCACTCAAGAATCAAGGAGTTGATCATTATGCAAAATTAATCTAAGACTAGGAGCAATCATGCATACATGGATCCTTCCTCATCATTCTACCCAATTCCTAAATGATTACAAGATCTACACCCCTTTTATTCATCCCATAACCCAAAATTGAAAAACATTCTCACATCACTCACCCCATGAACAACTTTCTTTCCTTTGAAATTCAACCACTAAGGACCTCTATTCACTTTTCTAAGCTCTAACTCTTTAAGTTTTTCCTTCCCCACTATCTTATTGAATCTTTTTTTTTCTTTTCTTTTCTTTTTCTTTTCTTTTCTTTTCTTTTCTTTTCTTCCTTTTTTTATATTGGGGGAAGGTCTCAAACATTACACAAGAGCTTTTTTTTTCTGTTCTAGGTCCCTAGGGTTTTTCTTTCTCAATGATACTCTTTTGTTCATAAATCTCAACATTGTTACATTCCAAACCCAAGATATAAACCATTAAGCAACAAATACCCCACTCACCATCCTAGAAGCTAGCTCAAATGAGGACCCTATGATAGCAAGAGATGAGAACAAATCCATGTCGCTCCCAATACTCTCAAGATTTTGCACATGACAAACTATCAGAAGAGGCCTCACTCACGCAAACCAATGTAGGCTTCAAAGAATGGATAGGGTTCAAGGGTAAGGGAGTGCCATTTGGATTAACAAAGAGTGGTACAATGGGAAAAGATAACCCAAATGTGTATGAGATCCATGATCAAGTATGCAAATGCCCATATGCAAGAGAATTTAAGTTCATTCATGTCCAAGTTCAGGATGGAGCTGGCCTTAAGAACAATGCCAATATCAAGCAAGCAAGCAAGTTTCAAGAAGAGTTTTCAAGGCTCAAAGCATGCAAGCTTTTCAAAAGATGCTTAAGCTACTTGATATGCTTAACTAGGGTGCCAAATTCAGTGCAAACAAGTGTTCTTTACAAGGCAATGCTCCATATGCAAATGAATGCAACATATATGCTCTAGACTCAATCTTAAGGATGCAAGTGATGCAATCTACATGACTCAAGAATTCAAAAATGTTTTTTTTTTTTTGATTTTCTATGCAAATATGAATGTACAATGCAATGCATGAGACTCAAAATCACAAAGCAAACATGATCAAATACTTGGTACCTCCCCCACACTTAAATCACATAGTCTCTGTGTGAGTAAGAGAGAAGGAGATACCCCAACAAGACAAAAGGAAATGTATATACAAGAAGGGCTGGAGTGATACCTAAGAAGGAGGTTTGGGCGTGGTGTTTGGTGCCGGGGCTAGGAGCTGGCTTGGTTCATAGCAACTAGAGGAGGCTGCTACATGCCAATCATAGGGCTAGGGTGGTTAATCACCTTTCTTCTCTCCTCTAGTGCTTGGCTCAACCTGAAAACCTTGACCACTTTTATTAAAAAGAAAACCTAAAGGAAAATTGAAATTGCAAAGTTATGTACAAGGATAACCATGGGACCTAAAGGAAAATTGAAATTGCAAAGTTATGTACAAGGATAACCATGGGACTTCCTCCCAAGTGAGCTTGTTTAAAGTCACTTAGCTTGACTACCTTGTCTCTTGAACTAGTGAGAAGGAGGATCCTTCCCACCTTCAAGTGTGATGTTGAGGACCTGAGAGAGAAGCTCTTGAAGCTTGATTTGGTCATCTTGGAGCTGAGGAGTGATGATGGCTCTAGCACTTGAGAATGGTATGGACCTGCCCTTGTGCCTGATCTTGTACTCAATGAAACCATCTATGAGCTGTTGTGGATGGAGAGTGAGTGTGTGTGGGAGAAAATCAAGAGGTGGAGGATGAGGCTCATTCACCATCTTCTTCTTGCCATGAGTGGCCTTTGAGGCTCCACTCATCCCCTCCTTTTTAGCACTTTCCAACTGCTCACCACACTTCTCTTTAGAAGACTCTCCATCAAGACCTTTTTTACAAACAGCCACTTCATCTTGGGGCTTCTCCACAGCTTGTGCATCACAAGTGATTGTCCCACAATAGTCTGATTCCAATGGAGGTTGGAGAGGATAGGAGACAGCTTTGTTGACTATTTGTCCCACAATAGTCTGATTCCAAGTAGGTAAGGACGAAACTTTTCAAAAGCGTAGACAACTGCTAGCAGTTCCTTTTCTGTTGTTGCATAGTTCCTTTGTGCATCATCGAGAGTCTTACTAGCATAGTAGATGGCATGTAATTTCTTATCCTTCCTCTGGCCAAGTATTGCGCCTACAGCGAAATCGCTTGCGTCGCACATTATTTCGAAGGGTAAACTCCAATCAGGGGCTTGGACGATAGGGGCGGTTATTAAAGCTGACTTGATCCGCTCAAAAGCTTTTAAACATTCTGGGGTAAAGTTGAATTTTACTTCTTTGCACAGAAGAGTTGTTAGGGGTCTAGCTATTTTGCTAAAGTCATTTATGAATCTCCTGTAGAAACCAGCGTGCCCAAGAAAACTCCTCACGTCTTTTACGTTGGAAGGTGTTGGCAGACTGGTCATTACTTCAATTTTAGCTCGATCTACTTCTATACCGGCTGACGAGACCTTGTGCCCCAAAACAATTCCATCATTGACCATAGAGTGACACTTCTCTCAATTGGGGACAAGATTCTTCTCCTCACATCTTTCTAATACTTTGCACAAGTTGTTAAGGCATGATGTAAAATCAGATCCATACACCGAGAAATCATCCATAAAGACTTCCATGAAATCCTCGATCATATCTGTAAAGATAGACATCATACATCTTTGGAAGTTAGTAGGAGCATTACAAAGCCCAAAGGGCATCCTGCGGTATGCGAAGGTACCATATGGACAAGTGAATGTGGTCTTTTCCTGGTCGTCTGGATGGATAGGAATTTGGAAGAATCCTGAATACCCATCTAGAAAGCAGTAATACTTGTGGTGTGCAAGCCTTTCTAACATCTGATCTATGAAGGGTAGAGGGAAATTATCTTTTCTCGTAGCAGCGTTGATCTTTTTGTAATCTATGCACATCCTGTGCCCAGTAACGGTCCTCATAGGGATCAGCTCGTTTCTATCATTCTTTACCACTGTAATTCCTCCTTTCTTGGAAACCACATGTACCGGACTGACCCAGTTGTTGTCTGAAATTGGATAGATAATTCCTGCTTCCAGAAGCTTCATTATCTCTTTCTTCACCACATCTTTCAGGTTTGGATTCAGTCTTCTTTGATGCTCAATAGATGATTTCGACTCGTCTTCCAAGTGTATCCTATGCATGCATAAATTGGGCGAGATTCCAGGAATGTCATCGAGCGAGTACCCGAGAGCCTTGCGATACTTGCGCAGCTTATTAAGCAACAAAGTTAGCTCTTCGCTAGTTAGGTTTGCATTGACTATGACAAGAAAGGAGTTATCATAGAGGAAAGCGTATTTGAGTCCAGCAGGTAATGGCTTTAGTTCCACACTGGGTGATTTTTCCTTAGTTAGATTTCCCAAAGAAGACGGTTGTCGATCGATGGTATTTTACAAATATCGATCGATATCGATTTTTGACTCGTCGTCTTCTTTGCTTTCAATATCCGTGGTCTCACGGCTTGCATCCATCAGATGATCATATTCATCTGTTATGTTATCTATGCTGAAAACTTCATTTTGGGTAAGCATAGGTACATCCTCTAGATTGTCATCGGATAGCGAGTCTTCAAAAGACTCTTGAATCATCTCATCGATTTCATCTACGTAAGAGGATTGTTTATCTATTAGAGGACTTGTCAAAATCTTCTCCATATCAAATCGCATTGGAATATTTCCTATGTTAAGATTGATTCGTCCCTCCTTGACATCGATAATTGCATTTGGGGTAGCAAGGAATGGTTTTCCTAAAAGGATCGGATCCCTAGGTTTATTCTTGTAATAAAGTAAGACAAAATCTGTTGGTACGGGGCACACATCAATTTCCACAGGTACATCCTCAAGCACTCCTTTAGGAATCCTAACAGATCTATCAGCGAGAACTAACTGGATATTGGCCGGTGTAAATTCAGTATATCCAAGGGATGTCGCAACGGAATGCGGCATTAAATTTACACTTGCTTATTTTGAATGTTACAATTTAGAACGAAACTATCGGGATCAGGGCTTTTGATTGGGTTTCACCTTGAATTATAGCACTAATCTCCTCCGAGACCATCATGACACTGCGCTTGTCTGTTGAAAAGCTTTTTGTAGTCATTCCTTTAACATATTGTCTTATTGTTGGTGAAATTCTGAGGGCATCAATTAATGCAGCTCCACCTTGATTCTTTCGAAAGCCTTCCTACAGATTTCTCTGTCTATATCACGCTTAGTGTTGGATCTATTGGGAGGGAAGGGAGGTAACATATTATACACCCGTTCTATAGTTTGTCCAGCCGGTGTTGCGTTTTCTTCCGAATTTCTATGAATCTGTCGATCGATATTCCTATCTTTACATCGATCGATATCGATTGTTTCCTCTGAAGTTTTCTCCTCGTCCTCGAAATTGATCACAACCTTCTCAGTTTCCTGAGGATTTTCGGTTCTATCCTTGTTCTGAGAAAGTTTCGGTCTCGTATTATAGAGTAGCTCAGGGTTTAGAAGGGGTTTATTTATTTCTCGAGTTTCAGTGCTTCCTTCCGAAGAAGTGTTTGCTCTAGCGTTCGGGGCGAGTTGCTTCCCGCTTCTCAAAAGTACAGCACTAACGTGACGTCTCGGGTTGGTATCAGTTTTTCCAAGGTGATATCCTTCTTCCCTTCTGACAAATCTAGCGTCATGCACAATTTGACTATCTAATTTCTTAACATGGTGGTTCAAAGTTTCAAACTTATCATGCAAATGAGCGTACATGGAATCTAATTTTACATCGAAATCCACACTCATCTTCTGCTGGTTTTTCAGAACTTATCCCATCATAGATTCCTCCATTCTCTTTTGGGTCTTTGCTGCCTCGTAGCTTCTTATAGAGCATAGGTTTCTCTGCTGGTCAGAAAGTTTCCCAGATGTCTGATCTTCATTTGGATTCTTGGCCATCTTTTTCCTCTCAAGATCAGTTTTCTTGGCACTAGTGCTAGTCGCCACATTTTCAATGAGTCTCGTAGCTTCTTCAGGGGTCCTGGTTTTGAAGCTTCCTTGATTCGCAGCGTCCAAAGCCGCATGGTATGTCAAGTCGAGACCTCTGAAGAAGATATTAAGTAGCTGAATCTCGGAAAAACCATGGTGTTGGCAGTCTCGCTGGTAGGCTTTGAATCTTAACCAAGAAGCTTTAAAAGCTTCTGTAGTGCCTTGGGAAAAATTATAGATCCTATTCCTAAAATCCTCGGTCCGTTCATCATAGAAGAAATTGTTGAGGAAAAAGCGCTTGGTATCACTCCAGCAAGTCAAAGATCCTGGCTGCAGTTTTTGCAGCCAGTGAATCGCATCCCCAGCGAGAGAGTGCGGGAATAACTTGCAGAATAAGTAATCTTCAGAGACCTCGTGCATCTTGATGTTAGACACAAGGTCCTCAAGTGCTTCGATATGGTCTATGGGATTTTCATGAGGAAGACCATGAAAGGGATGCTGACCTACTAGAGAGAAGTATTTAGATTTCAGCTCAAAGTCTTTCCTCTGAATTGCTGGTGAGAGGATCGCAGACCTGTTAGTGTAAAACTGACCAGGTCTGTTATAATCCCCAAGCGTTTGGTGGTTCTCCGACCCAGCATTCAAAACAACGGCAATTCCAACAGGAATTTCAGCCCTAGGTTTGTAATTAATTTGACGTGATGCATTGCACACTCGATTATCTAGATATCCTAGAACTACTTTCCCATAATTGAAATTGGTAAGCACAGACTTACCTGCTTCCGGCTGGTCGGCGTCGATCAATTTGTTTAGCTCATCGTCGATCGATTTTTGTTGATCTGCGTCGATCGATTCCAGTATGGAAGTGTCGATCGATTTGTCCGTCGATTCGTCACTCGATGTCTTCGTCATCTTGTCGATCGATGCTCGGCCGAACTTGTGTTCCTCTTCTTAAGTTCCTGTGTCAGTAAGGAAAGAAGAAAAACTTTTAAATAAACAGTAAGTAAAATCTAGACTATATTCTAAAATTAATCTAATGGCAATAAGAAAGAGTCCCCGACAACGGCGCCAAATTTGATATCACTCAAATTACCCTAAGGAGTGAATTACTCTCTCAAATAAGAGGTTCAATTGTAATACTTAGGGATCAAATCCACAGAGACTCAAGGATTACACAATAGATTATATAGTCTTCGAAATAAAGCTAGATAAATAGGTTTAAAACAGTAAATTAAATGGTGAGCAAAGCAGTTGCTCGATTAATTTGATTTGAGGTTGTTAACAGGGGGAAAGGTAGCTAGGTTCAGGTATTATCTCAGGTATGACAAGTTTTCAAGTTAATTAGGGGTTTTACTATTCATAGTTCTGAACTCAAGCTTTAGGTTAAATCAATTTGATTACCTTCAACTGGATCTCGGATCATCAACTATCGTTGGACGATCATGAGAAAGCGTCGATCGATTATTCAATGGAATATCGATCGATGCACCTTCACAATATCGACCGATACAACGATAGTTGCGTCGATCGATATTGCTTCCAGCGAGCCTTAAGATCGGGTTTGATGGGTTCTCTAATCTGACTATGAACAACTCTCATATGTTCTCAGTCAGATTAGAACAAACTAGTTTAGTTTTCAGGAATTTGCTAAGTTCTCACTTATCCAAATTAATCCTAAGATCTAGGTCAAGGATGATTAATCCTAAACAAAGCATTAAGAACAACTAGATGAAGAACTATATTTTAAACACCCTAACAATGATTTATTTTCAATACATGAGTCAACCTTGTGAGAAACCTAAATCTAACAATGAGACTACTCAAACATATTCATAAGAAACATCATGATGGTCCGAATACTTCAATAGATAAAATAAAGAATAGAGTAAAGAAAAAAAGGGAGTTCAAGATCTTCCCTCTCTCAAGGTGATAATATCTCTCTCTCCAATCCAAAGCTCTCTCTCTCTCTAATCCAAAAACAAGCTTAGCCGTCAACAATGGCTTAGAAAACAGTAAAATAGGGTTTCTGGTCGTGCAGGGGCATTATGGTAATTTTGGATGGCTTATGGGCTTCAGGCGGTCATAAAATATAATCGGCCCGCCTTATGGCATCCATATCGATCGATATGAAGGCTTTCCCATCAATAGATATACATTCCTCTTCTCGACAGCCTTCTCTCGCGAGGCAGACTGACCACTCTTCGGTAAAAGGGGCATAACTTCTGATCTAACGATTGGATTGACCTCAGACCGGTGGCATTGGAAAGCGAACTAAGAACTATAGCTTGTGTCCAAAGATGGGCTCAAGCGCACCGTAGAAAGGTCTCCATCCATATCTAAACATCTGACGCGACTGCGCAGCTCTGCACTCAAAAGACTCCAAAAGACACCAAAATAACCATATTTCTCCAGAACGTACCTGAACCTGTAAATACACTAAATAGACTCTATATTGTAGTAAATATATATAAAAACACCTATAGACCATGGCTAAAAATGGATAAAATCCATGGTCGATCACGGCTCCAGGAGGTGCAACTCGCCAACTTGGCAAGCAGGACCAGCCCTGCTCGCCTAACGGGCGAGTTGCTCAACTCGTGGAGGTGCAACTCGCCAACCTGGCGAGCAGGACGTGCCCTGCTCGCCGAACGGGCGAGTTGCTCGACTCGGGGAGATGCTACTCGCCAACCTGCCGAACAGGACTGGCCCCGCTCGTACAACGGGCAAGTTTCTCGATTCCGAGAGGTGCAACTCGCAAACCTGGCGAGCGGGACTCGCCCTGCTCGCCCAAAGGGTGAGTTGCGCGGCTCCGGGAGGTGCAACTCGCCAACCTGGCGAGCTGGACTGGCCCTGCTCGCCCAACGAGCGAGTTGCTCGACTCCGGGAGTTTCAACTTGGCAACCTGGGGAGCAGGACTGGCCCTGCACTCCCAACGGGCGAGTTGCTCGACTCAGGGAGATGCAACTCGCCAACCTGGCGAGCAGGACTGGCCCTGCTCGCCCAACGGGCAGTTGCTCGACTCCTCGAGGTGCAACTAGCCAACCTGGCGAGCAGGACTGGCCCTGCTCGCCAAACGGGCGAGTTGCTCGATTCCAGGAGGTGCAACTCGCCAACCTGGCGAGCAGGACTGGCCCTGGTCAGCCAACGGGCGAGTTGCTCGACTTCTCGAGGTGCAACTCGCCAACCTGGCGAGTAGGACTGGCCCTGCTCGCCCAGTGGGCGAGTTGCTGGACTCCGGGAGGTGCAACTCGCCAACCTGGCGAGCAGGACTGGCCTTGCTCTCCCAACGGGCGAGTTGCTCGACTCCGTGAGGTGCAACTCGCCAAGCTGGCGAGCAGGACTGGCCCTGCTCGCCCAACGGGCGAGTTGCTTGACTCCGGGAGGTGCAACTCGCCAACCTGGCGAGCAGGACTGGCCTTGCTTGCCCAACGGGCGAGTTGCTCGACTCCGGGAGGCACAACTCGCCAGCCTGGCGAGCAGGACTGGCCCTGCTCGCCCAACGGGCGAGTTGCTCGACTACGGGAGGTGCAACTCGCCAACCCAGTCCTGCTCACCCAACGGACGAGTTGCTCGTCTCCGGGAGGTGCAACTCGCCAATCTGGCGATCAGGACTGGCCCTGCTTGCCGAACGGGCGAGTTGCTCGACTCCGGGAGGTGCAACTCGCCAACCTGGCGAGCAGGACTGGCCCTGCTCGCCCAACGGGCGAGTTGCTCTACTCCGGGAGGTGCAACTCGCCAACCTGGCGAGCAGGACTGGCCCTGCTCACCCAACGGGCGAGTTGGTCGACTCCGGGAGGTGCGACTCGCCAACCTGGTGAGCAGGACTGGCCCTGCTTGCCCAACGGGCGAGTTGCGGGGCTCCGGGAGGTGCAACTCCCAAGCCTAGCGAGCAGGACTGGCCTTGCTCGCGCAATAGGCAAGTTGCTCGACTCCTGGAGGTGCAACTCGCAAACCTGGCGAGCAGGACTGGCCTTGCTTGCCCAACGGGCGAGTTGCTCGACTCCGGGAGGTGCAACTCGCCAACCTGGCGAGCAGGACTGGCCCTGCTCGCCTAACGGGCGAGTTGCTCGACTCCGGGAGGTGCAACTCGCCAACCTGGCGAGCAGGACTGGCCCTGCTCGCCCAATGGGTGAGTTGCTCGACTCCGGAAGGTCCGACTTGCCATTTCGATTAGCTGGACGTTCCTTTCGAGTTTTATCATTGTGGGAACCGAAATTCACACCGTCGATTTTAATGAATAAAAACGGAGGAAAGCCAAGTCAACCCGACTTTCCCTGAAGGTCAGGATTCTCTGCGACAGCCAACGACCAGAGACCGAATAAATGCGGAAAAGGTTTTGTTAAGATTTGGGACTGTACCTTAAGAAAGGCTGCCTACATACCCCTTTCAAGGATCAAGTCGGACGTAGTTCAGTTAGAAAGAATTTATCAAGAGATCGAACCGTCTGGGCGGGTTCGTCTAGTATGAGCGTTTGTCATAGAAACAGGCATGTCAAAGATAACGCCTAGGGTTTCTATGTGCGGAGCTCTTAAGTAAAAGAATTGTCCGATCCTTCCGAGAGGAGCGGAGATTTGCGAGTAGGAGGCGGCCAGACGTTCTAGGGCCTGGTTCGTCTAGTATGAGCGTTGGTCATAGAAACGGGCATGTCGAAGATAACGCCTAGGATTTCTATGTGCGGAGCAGTGAAGTAAAGAATTGTCCGATCCTTCGAGAGGAGCGGAGATTTCGCAGGAGGCGGCCAGACGTTCTAGGGCCTGCCTTGCTAGTCTAACTGTCTAAATTCTAAGTTCTATCAGCTAACAGGAGCTCTCTAGGTCTCCAATCTTGGATTTTCGGATCCCTTCTCCTCTGCTCTTGCTCTCCTTATATACCCACTCCTAGGTCGGTTTGCCTTAGGATGATGGACCTCGCCTTTGGGCCCAAGTTTATCTCTTCAGGAAGTATTCCATTTTCGTCGATCTTCGTAATTATCCCGAGTTTTCCCTATTTTTCGATGACTTGATGTTTATCCGATGTTCGAAATCGGATAAACCGTCATAGCCTAATTGAGCCTGAATTCTTAAAATCGTAAGTAAGTCCGTGGACTTGTCTTAAATTGTTGAACGTTTTATACAATTTCTCGGAAAGACTTTCTTTCTCGTAAAATAAACCGTATAGCCTAAAGGATCGATGTTCGAGTATATCGATCTTGTTTTATACGATATCTTCTACGAAATCCAATCCTTCTAATTTTTGTCGTAAAACATCGAGGATGATTCCAATCGAGTCGAATCGAAGATGTTTATTACGTAGCCGTGATCGTATCAAACTCACGAGGATTGATCCAAGCAAGCCAAGATGGGATCAGACCGAGCACGATGGGACCGAGACCAGGACGAGGACCGTCGACCGGCGTCAGGGGGCTTGCCACCGGCGCCAGGCCGGCTCACGTGACGCATGCCGCCGACGCCAGGCTGGCCCGCGTGGCGTGTGCCGCCGGCGCCAGGCGGGTGCAGCCGGCGCCAGGTCGGGTGCAGCCGCCAGGCGGGTGCCGCCGCCAGCCCGGCTCGCGTGACGCGTGCCGCCGGCGCCAGCCGGCCGCGTGACGATGCTGCGCCCAGAATGGGTGCCGCCGGCGCCAGCGGTGCCGCCGGTGCCAGGTGCCGCCGGCTTCAGGCCGGCTCAGCGTGTTGCGGCGCCAGGCCAGCCAGCGTGGCGTGCGCCGGCGCCAGGCTGTGCCGCCGGCGGCGGCCCGTGTGGCCGCGTGCGCCGGCGTCAGGGTTCTTGCCGCCGTGGGTTTTCCGTTGCCTGATCTTTCCCCGTTAGTCGCGTCGCGAAATCTTTGAGTTTGGGAGGATCTTTGGCCGTAGATTTCGAGATAACCGCTGACCTCACCAGAGAGTGGATATTCTAATTTGAGAAAATCTCGATAACTTCTTTTCAAATTATCCGAGACTTTTGTTTCAAAAATACTTTCCAGAGACTTTCAGTCGTTGATTCCGTCGTGACCGATTTTGACACAAACAGTTAGCCCCCCAGCTCGTTATAACTTTCGTCATGTTCTTGCGAGCGATAAGACATGTCAGGTAAGATAAGCGGAATTAATGGTTGAAAGGCTCCGTTGAAAGTGGTAAGATTGGGGCTGCGCCTTTCGAAGGCTGCCTACGTGCCCTTGTTGTAGGGATCAAGCCTTCCGTAGTTCGTTTTGGAGTTTAAGACCCTTGTGATCTGTTTTCCAGCGAGACTTATATGGTCCGGTTATGTGTCATGAGAGACTTTCGAGCATGATGCTGTTGATGTATTTGTTTTTCGATTATTTATGAACTTCAGTTTTTTCGAAGTATGAGAAAGAGGGTGTGAGTTGTCGTCTCATTCCTAGTTCCCTGATGATCACCGTACCTATTGTTTGCATAAAGCGAGATTTTCCGCGGTTTACCGATTTACGCAAAAAGTTCGTGAAATGAATAGGCTTAAGTGAAGAGACAAATTTTTGGATCTCGTATACCATACTATGTCTGTGAGATGTCAAGATCCAGCGTGGCTGGGTTTAAAGCAAGACCTAGGTTTACTCTCGACTGAGGCTTTGCGATGACAAATCGGCTTTCGTTTTGCCTGTTTGCGATTTTAACCTGACTCTTACCGCTTAAAATCCGCGAATTGTTGTCGGCTTATATGATTTGTCTGGGCGTGAGTCAAGCTACTTCCTTTACGAAGAGCTAAACCAAAATTTGGATTTCTTGTATAGCACGCTATGTTTATCCTTGTCGGATGCAAGAGAGCCTACCCCTTGAAGGGCGGCTATTTGTCTGTTTAGGACGTTAGAGTTGGTTTGTTGTGATCAGCAACAACGAAATGATGCCAGTTTAGAGACATGTTACCGTTTAGAGGTGTGTTTGTATGTTTTGAGTTCTAGAGACGAGGATTTCGTCTGGAACGTTTTGAGGAAAAGAATGTCCTTCGAGCGTTAGCGACGTCTCGCAGTGCTGAAGGTCTAGTTTCCCTTGTGCCGCATTTCGTGGTTGAAATGTTTGCGGGCTTTGGAGATGTTTTGCGAATGTTCGCAGCCAGAAACTGTTGTTTCGGTTTGGACGCAGGACCAAGGGGTCGCGTAAGTTCGACCTAGGGAGAAGCGTCTATATTCACAGTGCTTCGTGAAGTGTTGGCCTTCCGGGATTTGTTTGTGTATACTAAGGATGACTCGTATAACGCTTGGAGCCTTGTCACGAGTGTTTCTTTTCATGCCGTGTTTACGGGGCGTATAGAACTTAACCGATTGATGATGAGTTTAAATCTTCCGTGTTTTCAGCCGTATCGCCAAAGAAGTTGTCGGTAAACAATCAGACCATGACCCTTATTAAGGTCATGTTAGTTTACGATTGTCCTTAATGGGGATGCCGAATTCAGGTCCGGGCTTTACGGAAGGGCGTAGTTGGCCGAGGGCCAAATAGCGTTGGCCGAGATAGACATGCCAAGCATAGCGGAGTTTTCTGAGTTATGGCTGATGGCTTTTAGAAACGATCTTCCACTTCAGGTCTTAGTTATACGATGAATGGCTCGTATAAATTCTTTTTTGTTGCATAAAATAGTTTCATTTTATCCATGGGGAAAAAGTTTAAGGGATCGACGCAGGACATGTGCGGGTTCGCTGTGATTATTTCCTCGGACGTAACCTGAGTGAAAGCAGGAGCCAGAAACCTTGTGGAGCAAAAACTGTCTATGACAGTTACCCGTTGGACCCATTATGTTTATTTTACGAAAGTTGCTTTGTATGAATTGACTCGACCATACAGAGGATTTTTCGTAAAAGTGATGTAAGAGGGTTTTTGTAAAGGTAACGGAGAGTGTTTCTCACAAATTACTTGCGATATTTGCGACCACGGATTATGTTTTCTCATTCACTTTTGTATCGCGAAGTCGTTTTGCATGAGACCGATCATGTTTTTCCATAGGCTGTTTTGTTTAAAATATTCTTGTTATAGGAAATTAATGGATGACCGGTTTCATGGAGATAGAAAATCGCAGATTGTCAAAGTAGCGATGTTTCTGCGGATTACACGGAGATGTTTCGCTATGATTTCGACCTTTGACTAAAGCTGTTTCAATTACTCACCGAGTTTTACGAAGGTTATTTCGTTATTTTCGTAGTTCACCATCGTGCTATTAGTCTAACGTTGGTACACGTTTCTAGTCGCGAGTTTGCGACGAGGCGACGTAGAGTTTTCAAGACTATGTTTGTAACGGTTGGGCTATGCGCTTTTTAGGCGAATCTTATTGCTGCGAGAGTTTGCTTTGTCAAAGCGTTGTCTTGATGCTGAAGCAAAAGTTTTGAAGATGGGATTATACGGGTATAGTATCGTACCTACTTCCCTTTTCTTTTACGAAAAGCGGGTTAGCCGTTCTTCCGAAGGCTTGTGTACGTTTTTTCTTTCTTTTAGGAAGCGGGATGAGTATGCTTTTAGAACGATGGAACAAGACTAGAGCGGTTTGCATGTTCTGCCTGGACAATCAAGGAACGAGGCTGGAAATTTTTGCCTAAGACTTAGCTTGCTAGACTATCCACCTAGGTCCTAAGTTCCCTAAATTCTACGACAGTTTTCAAGGCGTTTTGTTCCTGTCCTACGAAGAGTTAAAACCTTTAGAAAATGTTTCGAGAAAATAGTCTTTTGAAGGTTTCAGCATTTCCGAAGGAATCCCATTTCCTCGTATAATCGAGAGGATTGGTGTTTAGAATAACCGTGATCGTTTAATACGATGAATCGAAATCCATTCATTATTCGAACCTTTTATGGTCTTCCGAGATTTCTCGAGTATCGGGATCGAGATGGACTTGGATTCGTAGATTTCCGTCTTCGAGGGTTTGAGTAATGAGGCTTCAACTTAGATTCTAGAATATGAGCTTTGTTAAACAATCGAGAAGGCTTTATGGAAAAATCGCCGTGTTTCTCGAACAATCGAACATGGGTTTAAGGGACCAAGATGTTGCCGTTGCCGAGATCACGAAGACTGCACGGATGGGCGGGGACCCTGCCGCCGGCGCTGACGGAGACGACGGGCCTGCCGCCCGGCAGCCGCCAGGCGCGGCGTGGTCGGTCTGCCGGCACCTGGCGCCTACGCCGGCGCCAGGCGCGGCATGGTCGGTCTGCCGCCGGCGCCAGGCGTCCTACCGCCCGTGCCGTGTCCCGCGTCCGCCGATGCTGCTGTTTGTCGTCTTCGTCGATCCCCGGGGCTCACGGACTCAAAGATTGAGTTACGAAAACTCAGGTAAAGATGCATGGTACTGAGACAGGACCGGACTCGTCCTATGACGGAACATAGAAATCCTCCCCCATGGGCGAGGTGGTCGGGACAGCGACTTTGTTTTCTTCGTAAAATCTCAACGGAAGCTCCGATTGAGATGAAACGAAAACCATCTTGACCTAGACTCAAAGGAGAACAAAGTGAGTTCGCCCTAGGGCAAGGTAGCCATGTTGGAGGGTGAGGTGACCTCGGTAATGTTTGTCCTTGCCCACGGCGAAGTGGCCGAGACAGTGACTTTGTTCCCTTCTTAAAATCTCAACGGAAACTCCGATTAGGATGAAACGAAAGCCTTTTTGACCTAGACACAAAGGAGAACAAAGTGGTCTCTTACTAAGGCGAACTGGGAAGACTGATCTTACCCTATGGCAAGTCGTCCTAGTAAGATCAAGCTCCGACCTCCTTTCGTTTTCCCGTTTGTTCCTCGAGAGTTGTTTGTAAGAAGTATGGAAGTGGAAATCGGTGAACCGATTTGCCGTGCTTCTGTTCCGCGAGTAATATAGGGTTTTCCCAAGGTTTCAAGGAGAGTAAGTTTTATTTTTCCAAGAGGTTCTCGAAAGAAACGGTTTTTTGTGGAAACCTTGCTTGTTGCGATTTCTCTAACTTGGTAACAAGACGAATTTTTGGGGTTTGATAGATTTTATCGTTGCCCTTTCTATTTAGATAGAGAAATTGCGAGCTTGTTTTCGTGCTCTTCCTGTGGCGGAAAGCCGCTAGGTTTTTGATTTGCTCGAGCACCGTGGCGTTTGCGTAAGCCCGTGGAGCGATCGCTGCTGGAGTTGTTTTACCATCGTTGACGAAACTGCAACTTTTTCTCTCATATTTCGGACATCGGTTCGATCAAGCTTTGCGGCCGTATGAGTAAGAGTAATCCGTCCCCTCCTTCTAGCCAAACTGTGGGAAATTCACACCGCCAATTTTAATGAATAAAACGAGGAAAGCCAAGTTAACCCGACTTTCCCTGAAGGTCCGGATTCTCTGCGACAGCCAACGACAAGTGACCGAATAAATGCGGAAAAGGTTTTGTTAAGATTTGGGACTGGACCTTAAGAAAGGCTGCCTACGTACCCCTTTCGAGGATCAAGTCGGACGTAGTTCAGTTAGAAAGAATTGAACAAGAGATCGAACCGTCTGGGCGGGTTCGTCTAGTATGAGCGTTTGTCATAGAAACAGGCATGTCGAAGATAACACCTAGGGTTTCTATGTGCGGAGCTCTTAGGTAAAAGAATTGTCCGATCCTTCCGAGAGGAGCAGAGATTTGCGAGTAGGAGGCGGCCAGACGTTTTAGGGCCTGGTTCGTCTAGTATGAGCGTTGGTCATAGAAACGGGCATGTCGAAGATAACGCCTAGGGTTTCTATGTGCGGAGCTCTGAAGTAAAAGAATTGTCCGATCCTTCCAAGAGGAGCGGAGATTTGCGAGCAGGAGGCGGCCAGACGTTCTAGGGCCTGCCTTGCTAGTTTAACTGTCTAAATTCTAAGTTCTATCAGCTAACAGGAGCTCTCTTGCTCTCCTTATATACCCACTCCTAGGTCAGTTTGCCTTAGGATGATGGACCTCGCCTTTGGGCCCGAGTTTATCTCTTCAGAAAGTATTCCATTTTCGTCAATCTTCGTAATTATCCCCGAGTTTTCCCCTATTTTTCGGTGACTTGATGTTTATCCGATGTTCGGGAAATCGGATAAACCGTCATAGCCTGATTGAGCCTGAATTCTTAAAATCGTAAGTAAGTCCGTGGACTTATCTTAAATCGTTGAACGTTTTATACGATTTCTCGGAAAGACTATCTTTCTCGTAAAATAAACCGTATAGCCTAAAGGATCGATTTTCAAGTTAATCGACCTTGTTTTATACAATATCTTCTACGAGAAATCCAATCCTTCTAATTATTGTCGTAAAACATCGAGGATGATTCCAATCGAGTCGAATCGAAAGATGTTTATTACGTAGCCGTGATCGTATCAAACTCACGAGGATTGATCCAAGCAAGCCAAGATGGGATCAGACCGAACACGATGGGACCGAGACCAGGACGAGGACCGTCGACCGGCGTCAGGGGGCTTGCGGCCGGCGCCAGGCCGGCTCTCGTGACGCGTGCCGCCGGCGCCAGGCAGCTTGCCGCCCGTGTGGCGATGTGCCGCCGGCGCCAGGCCACGATACGTGGCGTGCGCCACCGGGGCGGGTGCCGCGTGGCGATGCAGCGGCAGGCGGTGCCGCCGGCGCCAGGCCGGCCGCCAGCGCCAGGCGGTGCCGCCGCCAGCGGGTGCCGCCAGGCCGGCCGCGTGGCGCATGCCGCCCGGCATGAGCCGGCAGCGCGCGTGCCGCCGGTGCCAGGGGTTCTTTGCCGCCCGTGGGTTTTCCGTTGCCCGATCTATCCCCCGTTAGTTGTTCGTGCGGGAAATCTTTGAGTCTGGGAGGATCTTTGGCCGTAGATTTCGAGATAACCGTTTTCGACCTCACCAGAGAGTGGATATTCTAATTTGAGAAAATCTCGTATAACTTCTTTTCAAATTATCCGAGACTTTTTGTTTCAAGAAATACTTTTCAGAGACTTTCAGTCATTGATTCCGTCGTGACCGATTTTGACACCAACAATCGTGAACTCTTGTCGAGAATGGACGAAGATGCACTTATTTTTAGAAGTCAATTTCGAGATAACCGTTTTTGACCCCAACAGTTAGCCCCCCAGCTCGCAAGTTTCGAAGACGATTCTTGCGGGCGAGTAATAGCGATTAGTCGGTACTGGCGATTACAAAATTGGGTTTCCTCGAAATTTTTGCGCCCAGCTTCGAAGCCGTTTGGCGAGGATCTTGCCTTGGTGAGCGTCTATGGGGGGTAAGCGAGGCTCAGCTGTTTCTCGGGGAAACGCTCCTATCTCCACGAGCTGAAGAGGCCAGACTTTCGATCCGTAAAGCGGCGTTAGCGGAGGAGAAGAGCGACTTTGATCTTACCCTCGAGGGCCTGAAGTCTGAGTCCACCCTCCTGCCTTACTCCGGAATATCCGAGGATCAGGATCCCATAGCTGAGGATGGTGGTAGCGCGGCTCCAAACCCAGAGAGGATGATCGGTGAAGATGAAGCTCCGGGTGCGGAGGAGGTCTGAGATGGTAGTCTCGTATGAGACTTTTGTTTTTCATGTTTTGGTGCTGGCCGTGTGTGGCTATGTTTTTATCTTGGGACTGGCCGCTTGTGGCTTTGAATCCATGTCGCTTCTGCGCCTTTTAATGATGAAGTTCGTTTTGCGTTTTAAGAGCATGTTTTAGTTCGCGTGAATGTAGAGGGAGGAGCACAAGTTGTCATCTCGTGGTCTAACTCTGGGTGAACGGCTATATCTGCGATCTGTTTCGAGAGTTTTCTGCAGCGTACAAGCTTGCGGGATTTCTGGAGATGCACGGATAATAGCCAATAGGCAAATTTTGGGATCTCGTATCAGGGTGTTTGATACTATGCCTTGAGATGTTAGAGACCAGTGTGCTGGGTTTAGGGTAAAACCTAGGTCTACTCACGGTTTTGGGGTGCGAGGACTACTTCGACTTACGTTTCCCGTATCGTTTTCGACCTGATTCTGTCCCGCTTTAAAGTGTGCGATATGTTCTCAGCTTATATGACTTGTATGATAGGAATCGAGCATCTCTTCGAGGACAATTTTTAAGTCTCCCGAAAGTGCTGACCAAAAATTTGGGTTTCTTTTATAGCGCTATTACCCTTGTGTCGGGTGTATGAGAGCTATCTCTATGAGGTAGCTTAGTCTGTTTAGGACGTTCAGAGTTTGTTGTGATCAGCAACAAACTTATCGGTAGATATTACCGTTTTTGATTCTTCGCGAAGGAGTGTGTGTTTATAGTCGCGGACGGACTGTTTTGTGAATGTTCCCTTTCGGAAAGTTTTTTGACGAGAAAAGGATCTCTTCTAGCGTTAGCGTTTTGCCGAAGGTTAAACCTTTGCATCATTTTGTGAAAAAATTTTGTGGGGAGTATACGCATCCACTCCCCCCTTTTTGATGAGGGGGGACAGCTGAGCTCGTCGTGCGACGAATTGCCTGTGTACCCTTTTTCAGGGATCAAGCCGTCACGTAGTTCAGTGAAGGTGTGGTTTAGTGATAGTATTTCTTGAGGTGCATCGCGTTCCACGTTCTTGGAATTTTGACGTCCTGCATGTTTGCGATTTCGTAAGAGCCTGGTCGGACCACTTTTATGACTTTGTATGGTCCTTCCCAGTTTGCTCCGAGTTTCCCTGCGTTCCGCTCGCGGTGTTCTGGAAAACTTATTGTAAGACAAAGTCACCTTCCTCGAACCTGCGACCGCGTACGTTAGCGTTGTAGTACTTTGCGGCCGCCTCATGGTAGTTCTGGATTTGTATAAGGTCTTGATCCCGCCGTTCGTTGATTAGATCGAGCTCTTCCAGTAACATTAGATTGTTTGTATCTTCATATTCTGGGAGCGATCTTCTGCGAACCTCGGGGAATTAGACCTCTCTTGGGATCATGCATTCTACTCCGTAGACGAGGGAGAATGGGGTTTCTTCCGTTCCGCGTCTAGGAGTAGTGAGATGTGACCACAGCACCCCTTCGAGTTCTTTGGCCTATCGACCCTTCTTGGCATCCAACCATTTTTTGAGTCCATCAAGGATCGTCTTGTTGGTTGTTTCGGCTTGGCCGTTGCATTGTGGGTATCTGGGAGTTGATTTCGTCAATCGTATCTTCCATTTTTCGTAGAAGGACTCGAATCTAGTCGAAATGAACTGAGACCCGTTGTCCATTACGATTTCATATGGAACTCCATGCCTTCAGACGATGTTCCTCCATACAAAGCTTTCGACGTGAGAGTCTTTAATGCTTGTGTAGGATTCTGCTTCCACCCATTTCGAGAAGAAATCAGTCAAGACCAGCAAGAATCGTTTTTGTTTCGACCTGTGCATGGGACCGACTATGTCCATCGACCATCGCATGAACGGATATGGTATCGAAATCGAGGACAGGACCTCGGCCTGCTGATGGATATTCAGGGCGTGCCTCTGGCATTTGTCGCACTTTCATGCGTATCTCTCGCAATCTTTGATCATCGTTGGCCAGAAATGCCCGTGGCGTTTGGTTTTAATTGCGAGGGACCTTCCGCCAGAGTGGTTTCCGGATGATCCGGAATGGATTTCTTCCATTATCTTGTGTGCTTCTTCTCCTTCTACGCAAGTCAGAAGGGGACCATAGAACCTCCACTTGTAGAGTCCTCCGTCGACCAAGACGTAGCGTGCGGCTTGAGTTTTAACTTTTCGGGCCGCCAATTTTTCTTCGGGGATTTTTCCGTCGGCTATGTATGCGAGGATCGTCCCTTTCCATTGTTTATTGAATCCGTACTCGGATTGTCCAGAGTTTAGCGTTGCCCTGTCGTCAGTTTCTTCGTTATCGCCGTCGAGCGAGTCAATCAGATTTATTATGACAGGGGGTCCGATGCTAGGATGTTCTATAAACTCCACGGGAACTACGCTGCTGAGGCCTGGGTCTGAGCTCGAAGCCAATGCGGCCAAAGCTTCAGCCTGGGTGTTTTCGCCGCGAGGGATCCTGGTAAGAGCGAACCAATCGAAATTCTGAGCTAGACTTTGGACAAGCTTCAAGTACGCATCCATTCTTTCGTCTCTTGCTTCGTATTCTCCGCTGTACTGGCTTGCCACGAGTTGGCAATCGCAGTAGGCGTGAATGTTGCGTATCTTGAGACCGTGAGCCAATTCCATGCCTGCGACTAAAGCTTCGTATTCAGCTTCGTTGTTGGAGGATTGGAAAACTAGTCGGAATGACTGTTCCAGTATTTCCCCTGCTGGTGACGTGAGTCTAATCCCGATCCCGGATCCTTGTATAGACGACGACCCGTCGACGTGAAGGGTCCATAACGAATCGAGTTCTTCGTTGGTGGTGTACCCTGTTGAAAGCTCTACTAGGAAATCAGCGAGCACTTGCGACTTAGCGCAAGTTTTCGGTCGATACTCAATATCGTACTCGCTTAGCTCGATTGCCCATTTCGCTAGTCTTCCAAATTGATTGGGGCTGTGCAAGATCGTCCGCAACGGGAATGATGTGAGCACTATCACCGTGTGAGATCGAAAATATGGTCTTAGTTTTTGTGCCGACATTACGACCGCGAGTGCCAGTTTTTCCATCATAGGATAGCCTATCTCTGCGTCGAGTAAAGTCTTGCTTACGTAAAAGATTGGCTTTTGCTCGCCACGTTCCTCACGGATGAGGACGCCGCTCGCAGCCGTTACTGACACTGCGATGTATAGGAACAGCGGTTCCCCTTCCACAGGTTTTGCGAGCACCGGTGGGGTGGCTAAGTAATGCTTTAGCTGTTGGAAAGCCTTTTCGCATTCTTCTGACCACTCAAATTTCTTGTTCCCTTTCAGTGTGTCATAGAAAGGCAGATACTTGTCCGTCGATCGCAAAATAAAGCGGTTGAGCGCTGCGACTCTTCCGGTAAATCTTTGCACTTCCCGTTTCGTTTTTGGGGATGCCATCTCGATCAATGCAGTGATCTGTTTTGGGTTGGCTTCGGTACCGCGGAAGGTGACAAGATACCCCAGGAATTCTCCGGATGCTACTGCGAACCTACACTTCGCAGGATTAAGTTTCAAGTTGTGTAGGTTGAGCTTTTCGAAGCATTCTCGGAGGTGAGAAATGTGATCTCGCTTCTCAAGGGATTTTACGAGCATGTCGTCGATGTACACCTCCATCGTCTTTCCAAGTTTTTCAGAGAACTTACGGTTGACGAGTCGCTGATAAGTCGCGCCAGGGTTCTTAAGACCGAACGGCATTACTTTGTAGCAATAAGTGCCGCGATCGGTTATAAACGCGGTTTTTTCTTGATCGACGGGATTCATCATGATTTGGTTGTAACCAGAAAAAGCGTTCATGAAAGACAAGAGTTTGTTCCCTGCCGTTGCCTCGACTAAGCGATCGATGTGCGGCAGCGGGAAGCTATCTTTTGGACAAGGCTTATTAAGATCAGTGAAGTCGACGCAAACTCGCCACTTGCCATTTTTCTTTTTTACGACGACTGGGTTAGCGAGCCAGTCAGGATACCTAACCTCTGTTATGGAGGCGACCTTGAGGAGTTTTTTGACCTCGTTGTTGACTGCCTCAGCACGTTCAGGTCCCAACCTTCGCCTTTTCTGCATGATAGGTTTGAAAGTTGGGTCAACGTTTAGTTCGTGACATGTGATTTTGGTGTCGATCCCAGGCATATCCTCTGCGGACCATGCGAATGCGTGCAAGTTTTCCTTTAGGCAAGCTACGAGCTCGGCCTTCAGGGATTCGCTTAGGTTCGCACCGCTTTCAATGCATCGTTCTGGGAATGCCTCGTCCAGACATATTGAGAAAACGGGCTCGCAGGTTGGTTCGCGTTTTGCTTCCAAAGCTTCGGCCGCTCGTGACTGCCAAAAGACTTCAGAGCCGTCTTGTTCTAGGGCATCGTCAATGGCGTACACTTTCTTCTTCTTATTAGGAGGAATCTCTGTCGAGAAGTTTTTTCGTTTCAACTCCGCGGCAAAGCAAACTTGCGAGATCCTCCGATCTCCCCAGATGGTCTCATTTCCGTGAGGAGTCGGGAATTTGAGAAACATGTGGTATGTCGATGGCACCGCTTTCATCGAATTTAGCCATGGAGTTCCTACGATCGCGTTATACGATGAGGGACGATCGATGACCAAGAACTCCATGGTTTTTATCATGCTGCCGGCCCTAACCAAGAGGTCGATTGTGCCGAGAGTCATGGTAGCTTCCCCCGACAGTCCTACTACCGGAGTTGGATCTTCCGAGATTTCAGATGGATGAATATCCATTCTGTCGAGGGAACTTTTGAAGATGATATTGGCCGAGCTTCCGGTGTCGACCAATATCCTTGCGACGTTGATATTCTGGATTGTCAGTTCGATGACAAGGAGATTGTTGTGAGGTTTGACCAGATCAGCCGTTGCTCTCTCCTTGAAAAATATGACATCGCTGCCTGTTAGGTTAGGCATATCGCGTCTCAGACGTTTGGTGGTCTTTTGAGTTAGAGAATCTGATTCCCCTCCTTCTAGCGCCAAACTTTGGGAACCAAAATTTGCACTGTCGATTTTCCGTAAAATATGGGAAGTCAAGTTGACTCAACTTTCCCAGAGATCTCGGATTAGCTGCGAAGACACACCAAAGCGAAAGAGACACGCGATAACAGAAAAATTGAAAGTAAGTTGCACAGAGGCATATTATAGATTGATAAGAATAGAGTTACAGGATTTCCGAGAGGCAAGACGGACAGAGATTCGTTAGCCAAGTCGGATTTCAGAACAAAGACGAATCGAGACTAAGTGAAATCAAAACGCCTAAAATTTTAAGTTCCTCTAAGCTAGGCGGGTTCTTCTAGGTCTAGGTCTCTCTTCTCCCTACGCTGTTAGCTTTAGCTTCCCTTATATATGCCCTTTAGGTCGGTTTGAGCATTTCTCGGAAACTTCCCTTTTTCTTCTCGATCATCATTATCTTGGAAACTTGACATTTATCTTCCGATTTTGCGAGATTGCATCTTATCTTGCAGGTAAGATTAGCCGTCATACATTGTTGAGCTTAATTCTGAAAAGAATCGTAAGTGGTTCTGGGCTGTGTTTTAGGCCTGTTCGGACCTTTTTCTGACATTAAACGTTTTTACGATTTCTTCGAAAGCGCACTTCTTACTACGACATCGATTCAACGAGGAAGTTCATATTTCTCATAAACGACTGTGGTGTTTAGTGAACCGTCGTCGTTTCTTCGTTCGGGAATATGAACTTTGGCGGGTTTCTTCGTAATATTTCCACGGTAACTCCGATCGAGACGAAACGAGGGACTGACCTATCGAGGTTAGAAAGGACGGCACAAGGTTGGATCCAACTCGCCGAACGGGTGAATTGGAAGTCTTCAAGAGAGACAACTCGCCAACATGGCGAGCAGGACATGCCCTGCTCGCCCAACGGGCGAGTTGCTGATATACCATGGATTTTGTCCATTTTCAGCCATGATATATATATATATGTTTTAAGCTTAATAACTATTATGTTTTAGAGTCTTTCAAGTTATTTATAGGTTCAGGAGTGTTTTGGAGTAAAGTGATGGTTTTGGAGCATTTTGGAGATAATTGAAGATGACACCCGAGATGGACATCGACCAAGCCTTGAGGTCCACACGGAGCACTCACCGTCGATCGACTTGCACCTTGTACCGTCGATCGACATGAAGCCACGCAGAGACCACATTTGGCCCAGCCGACTTGAAGCCAAAGACTTCACCAAATTACGGAATTACCCCTGACGAGTTTTAACCTAATACTAAATACTCTGCCAAAGTGTTTAGGCAGAAGAGGGGGAGAGCTTTATTGTATTCATACTTTTCACAGCAAAGAGGGAGAGATTGAGAGTTGGAGAAAAGATCCAAAGAGATTTGTGATTGGAACTCCATTGATTTTATTCTATATATTTATGCTTTCTCTTTACCTTGCTTGTGCTATGTTTTACTTGGCTATGTCTGAGTAATCTACTTGTTAGATTTAGGGTTCAAATAAGTTGATGGGATTAGCCCCAACTATAGATTGCTAGTTGTGATATTCATCAACTAGGTTGTTCTTAAAGCTTTATTCTAGATTAGCTAACTAGAATATTGATCTTAGGAGTTTGGTAGATTTAAGCATCCTTAAAGTACTGTCCTGAGCTAACCTGTTGAGCTAAGATTGCTAGAAGAAAACAAGAGTCGATCTAGGAAGATTAGTGGGCATTATCAACTCGTGCCAAGGCTTAGCTAGAAGCCATCGATCGATATCCTAACTGGACAATCGATCGACGTCGCGAAAGGTGTATCGATCGATATCTCTAAAGGATCATCGATCGACACTTTCTTGAGATCAACATACGACAGTTGAGATCCTAGATCTAGTTAATTAACCAGTGAGACATCACTGTTTTTAAGCGATTGAGCTCTATCTTATCATGCAAGCAACTGTCAAGCATCTATAGCATTATAATCTCTGATTCCTGAATAGAAACCCTAAGTCTAGCGCTTGTTTAATTAAAGTCTCCACCGCTTCATTCGCTGATAGTAGAGCAACTGCCTTGCTCAATTAGGATTTTATTGCTATTTCACATTTAAAACGGCAACTACCTAGAATTAATAGTCTGATTAGATTTAATTGGTTCCCTAGCTCCTTGTGGATTCGATCCCTAAGTACTACATCTGAACCTCTTATCTGAGAGAGTAATTGGTCAGTCTTTAGGGTAATTTGACACCGTATCAAATTTGGCGCGCCGTTGCCGGGGAGCTTTGATCGCCATTAGATTTAGTCTTATTAATTTTAGGTTTTTATTTTTATTTTTGTTTTGCTGATACAAACTTTTTCTTGTCTTTTCAGGTGCAAGCCTAGCAGTACCAGAAGCAACAAGGATAAGCAACTGCTATTCTCAGAGGATCCTGCTAGTCTGGAACGTTCAATCCTCAAGAACATACGCTCAGCATCGATCGACGCTCAAGCTTCCGCGTCGACAGATTCTCGCATACCACAGTCGATCGACACTACACCTCGTACACCGATCGACACGGAACCGCGAAACATGGTTGCGATTATGATCATGAGAATGGAAACCTGTATGACCAGGATGGTCATCTTCGTAATGAAACAGGTCAGAAGCTAGATGCTCAGGGGAATGTCATTCCTGAGCCAGATACTGAAGAGGCTGATCAACTGAAGACATTAGCTGACTACAACCGCCCAGATAAATACTACACCAACAGATCAGCGATTCGTCTTCCAGGGATCCAGAAGCGTAACTTTGAGCTGAAGCCCCAGTACTACTCGCTCGTATCCCAGATACCTTTTGCTTGTCTGCAAAACGAGCATCCTATGGACCATCTTGAGAGGTTCGAGGATCTTATAGCCGAAGTCTGTATAGAAGGAGACCCTAGGGATTACTTACTCTGCAAGCTTTTCAAATACACATTGGTGGGAGAAGGTATGCACTGGCTTAGACAGCTACCACCAGGTTCTCTTACAATCTGGTATGACATCAAGAACGCATTCTTGTGTCACTTTTTCGATGAGATACGCGCAGAAGACTGGAGGAGCAAAATCTCTACATTCACTCAGGAAACTGGAGAATCTTTCAGAGATGCCTGGCATAGATTCAGAGATTTCCAGCGCTACTGTCCACACCATGGATTCAATGAAGTGAAACTGCTGAGCACTTTCTATAGAGGTCTTTTCTTGAGGTATTAGATGGCTCTTGATACAGCTAGTGAGGGTAACTTCAACACAAGGAATCCAAGAGAGGCTAAACGACTAATAGAGAATTTGGCTAAGAGTAACAACACCAAGAACACTGACTTTGAGAGGAAGAAATCTGTAGCATCACTTGAGGAGAGTCAGATGGATGAAGTACAAACGAAGTTGGATAAGGTGCAGGAACTTCTTAAGAGGCAAATTTCCTCAGCTGAAGAAGAAACAGAAGAAGATGTGAAATACATTGGAGGAGCTGGATTTCAGAGGTCTGGAAACCAGAGTGGAAACAGAAACTTCTATGGCCAAGGTCAGAGAAACAATTACAACCAGAGTTCACAGTACCTGAAGCCTTACAGCAACAGCGGAAACTATGAGAATTCATCTTATCAGAATCCACCACCAAAGACCCAGGAGAGCAGAATTGAAGCAATGATTGATCAGGTTCTTGAAGGCCAGAAGAAGCTTACTGTGGATTTCAATGGAAAGATTGATTCTGTCTACACCAATCTGAATTCCAAGATAGATACTTTGGAGACTCAAGTGCGAAAACTTGAGATGCAGATGGTACAGATTGGAGAAGCCTCTAAAAGAAGAGAGGTAGGAGAGGAAAACATGAAGCACCACGTCAATCCCATCATAGATGATGATTTGTGGCAAGTGGTGAAGCATGAGAAGCTGCAGAAAGGAGATTTCAAAGTGGAAAGCTCCATGAGTTTTGGCGGAACTCAGTGGTGTCGATCGATACCGCATGATACACACCGATCGACATGGGACACTACGGGTCGACCGACAGACCATCACCAACACCGATCGACATCGACCACCGACTCCTCTTGCAGTGCAGTACGTATACAGACTCACGAAGAATTCACGGAACAACATCCTCATCCACCCACCCCATTCTACTGTAGTATCGACTACCAGCATGAGCCAGCCGCCGATCGACACCAGGAGGGCACCAACGATCGACACTCATCTACAAGCATCGATCGACGAGCACCTCTAACCTATCGAGTGCAGTTACCTACCAATGACCAAACCCGAATCAATGCACTCAAACCACCACCTACATCATCAGAAAACCCATCAGAACCTACAAGCAAACTTTTAGACACTACATCAGATCCTATGGAAGTTGACAAGGCTTCTGAAGGGAGAAATTTGAGGAGGAGAAAGGAGAAGATTCCTAAACATCTGAAGAGGGAAGCTAATGAGAAGGAGATGGATGGTTTCACTAAGAGAGTTCTCAGGATTCCAATAGACAAACCTTTTGAGGAGGTTTACTACACACACAGGTTGTGGATGTTCTTCAGAGAGACAAGAACAACTGAGAACGGTATTAGTACTATGTTTCATCACATCAGAGACAAGATGAAACAAAGGATCACACTAGAGAATAAAGATGATCCAGGGAAGTTTGCAATACCATGCTGTGTTAAAGGTATTGAATTTTCCAATGCACTTTGCGACACAGGAGCATCAGTCAGCATTCTACCAAAGGTTATGGCAGACCAACTAGGTCTGAAGGTGGAGCCTTCATCAGATTCTTTCGTCTTTGTGGATTGTACACAAAGGAACTCAGGAGGTATAATTAGAGACCTTGAAGTGCAGATTGGTAATGACCTTATCCCAGTAGACTTTCATGTCCTGGACATAAAGCTAAATTGGAACTCTTCCCTCTTGCTTGGAAGAGCCTTCTTAGCTACAGTTGGAGCTGTATGCGACATGAAATCAAACAGATTGTGTCTAATACTGAATGATCCTGCCATCTACTATTACCCAATCAGATTTGTCAAGAGACAGGTCAACCTCGTGGAGATTGATGATCAGAAGTTCATTGGAGCATGCCATTGTGAAGACGAGTATGAGACAGAGTATTCTGCGTCGATCGGCACCATCACTGTGCCATCGATCGACGGAGACGACAGCCAAACGACCGACAGCATACCATGCACGTCGATCGACAGTGAACCTTCACAACGGGCATACCAAGCCTTGAGGTCGACACGAAGCACTCACCGTCGATCGATATGCACCTTGCACCGTCGAACGACATGAAGCCACGCGAAGACCACATTTGTCCCAGCCAACTTGAAGCCCAAGACTTACACAAATTACGGAATTATCCCTGACGAGTTTTAACCTAATACTAAATACTCTGCCAAAGTGTTTAGGAAAGAAGAGGGGGATAGCTTTATTGTATTCATACTTTTCACAGCAAAGAGGGAGAGATTGAGAGTTGGAGAGAAGATCCAAAGAGATTTGTAATTGGAACTCCATTCATTTTATTCTATCTATTTATGCTTTCTCTTTACCTTGCTTGTGCTATGTGTTACTTGGCTATGTCTGAGTAATCTACTTGTTAGACTTAGGGTTCAAATATGTTAAAGGGATTAGTGATATCACTCAAATTACCCTAAGGAGTGACTTTACTCTCTCAAATAAGAGGTTCAGTTGTAGTAGTTAGGGATCGAATCCACAGAGAGCTAGTGTACAAATAAGATGAAATCTTAGTGACTATGCTAGGTTGAAAATGGTTTAAAGTAAATTGCAGGTTTGTTGAGTAATGGTAAGATTACTCAGTTGAAAGGTTTTTGTTTAAGACAATAAAGAAAAGTAGTTAAATTCAGGGTAGGTATTCAGAAATTCAGGATTATAAATACTATAAATGCTAACAAGTTGCTTGCATGATATGTCAGAGCTCAACTCTATTAAATGAATCCATCAGCTCTCGCAATATTTAGACCATATATTACTTAGATGCTAAATGGTTTTCGGTCAGCTGTATAGCCGACAGTATCGATCGATGTTTCGATAAGAATATCGACCGATACACCTCTAGCTACGTCGATCGATTACTCTATAGGAGTATCGATCGATACGGCTCTAAGCTAGCATTATGCACGAGTTGATACAATGCTCACCATGATCGTAGATCAGCTTTCGCATATCTCAAGAAGGTCATAGCATGTTTAGGATGTTTTCAGGAATTGTATTTAATGAATAATACAATCCAAGTTCATGTTCTAGGTAGCTAAGCTAGAAAAAGCATTAGTGGACAATCCTAACAATAAATATCACAACTATAGCAATTATAGGCTGGGACTAATCCCTCATATCCTATTTAAACCCTAAATCTAACAAATGAATCTACTCAGACATGGCTAAGTATTTCATAGCAACAAGGTAATAATAGAAATTCATAGACCTATTAGAGGGTGAACACTTAGGTTCCAATCACAAATATCTTAGGATTTCTCCTCTAGGTCTAGAATTCTATAACCTTTGTTAACAAAAGAACTGAAAAGAAATAAGTAGAAGAAGAAGAAACTCTTAGAAAACTTGTATCTAATTATTTGCTTGTAAAACTTGTTGTAACTTTTATTATTCTCTCTTTCTGTTTGCCAAAACACTTAGGCATATATAAATATGAGTTCATTAGGTTTAAAAACTCGTCAAGGGCATTCTTGTAAAATGTGATATCTTGGGCTTCAAGTTCGGCCAGGTCCAACTTGTCTTTTTGCCGCCTCAGTGTCGATTGATAGTACAGGGTGTACATCGATCGATTATAGTCTTGACGTATCGTCCTTCGGCTAATGTGTCTCGATCGATTGCACAGAGTGTGCATCAATCGATGTGTAACTCTGGTGTCGACCTCTGGTCTTGATCACGGGTGAACTCTTCTTTAAGCTCCAAAAAGGCACCTAAAACATCACTTTTCTCCAAAATGCTTCTGAACCTGAAAACATACCTAATAGACTCCAAAACATAGATAATAATAGTAAAAACACTCATATACCATGGGTAAAAACGGGTAAAATCCATGGTATATCAGTCGATGTGGATGGTCGTATGTCGAGCGATTCCTGTCGACCACTATCGGTCGATTCTGGTATAACCATGTCGATTGATCCCAGCGTCATAGTATCAGATGTCACCATATCGTTCGATGCGTCAGTATCTGCGTCGATCGATAGTTTGGCGAATTGTGCAAGTCCTTCCTCTAGGTACCTGTGTAAGCAGGAAGTGAAGAAAAAATTTTAGTAAACAGAAAGTAAAATCTAGACTATACTGTAAACTTAATCTAATGGTGATAAGAAAGAGTCCCCGGTAACGGCGCCAAATTTGATACGTGCTCATAGGAGTTCATAGATCTATTAGAGGGTGAACACTTAGGTTCCAATCACAAATATCTTTGGATCTCTCCTCTAGACCTAGAATCATATAACCTTTGTTAAGGAGAACAAATAAAGGACTGAATAGAACTTTATTGAGAACTTGCAAAGTAATGAAAACAGTAAAAGAAATGAGTAGAAGAAGATGGAGGTAAAAAGGTGGTGGTAAAAGCTTTTGTGTAACTTGTGTCTACTCTACGGTGCCAAAACACTTAGGCACATATAAATATGAGTTCATTAGGTTAAAAACTCGTCAGGGGCAATCTTGTAAAATGTGATGTCTTGGGCTTCAAGTTCGGCCAGGTCTAACTTGTCTTTCTGCCGCTTCGATATCGATCGATAGTACAGGGTGTACATCGATTGATTATGATTTCGATGTATCGTCCTTCGGCTAATGTGTGTCGATCGATAGCACAGAGTGTGTATCGATCGATGTGTAACTCTGGATGTCGACCTCTGGTCTTGATCACGGGTGAACTTTTCTTTAAGCTCCAAAAAGGCACCTAAAACATCACTTTTCTCCAAAATGCTTCTGAACCTGAAAACATACCTAATAGACTCCAAAACATAGATAATCGTAGTAAAAACACTTATATACCATGGGTAAAATCAGGTAAAATCCATGGTATATCAACTCCCCCAGACTTAACATTTTGCTTGTCCTCAAGCAAACACACAGGCAGTCTTTATGAAAGAGGTTTTGAAAAGCAGGGACTAAATCTAATTCAAACTTAGAATCATAACCTCTACTTTGTTGCAAACCACATTTAAGAATATGTCAATCACAGAAGCACATTATGCAATATCCTAATTAAACAACCTTGATCATCTAGCCAACAACTTAGCAATCATGTCTGACTAACCCCTCTACTGATTTCATTTCTGTACATAAAAATAAAAGTGCAGGCTTTACCTTGGGAGTATCGATCACAGGATGCAAGGTTGCTCAAACAAGTATCTGGACCTGCAGGTAAAAATTAGTTCCTATCCTCTCTCTTTCTATTATTTCTCTCCTAGTCAAGTCTGCTTTCATTTGGAAGACATTGACCAAGATTGGACAGGCTTCCATGAATCAAGCCTTAATGGTTGCAGCCACCAAGTCCTGTTCACTTCTTTTTCACCTATATCCTAGGATTTATTGAAGCAAGTCTTGAAGGGTGTAACCACCAAGCCCTGTTCGAATCCTTTACCTATAGAATTCTTATGAACCAAGTCTTGAGGGGGGTGGCCGCCAAGCCCTGTTCGAATTCCTTCCTAAGTAATAACTAACTAGTCCTAGAACATATAATTAAGCTAATTTTCGAATTTTTTTTTAGGTGAATAAAATTAAATCTAAATTCGAGAATGAGAGAGAGGGTGATAAAACTATCTACAAAAAGCTTTACCTTCCAGACTTGTTTGAAGCATCCGATCCCATGTATACCAAGCCCCAAGACAAGCAGAGAATGTCAGGTTAGGTTGGAAATCAGCTTTGGTTCCTCGGACAATCAATGAAAGCGTTGTCAGAGCTGATAGGTGATCAACTTTAGCATCTATAGTGCATTCTGCATCAACAAATCTAAGAATGGTGCCTAAAAGATTGGTTAGATAAAAAGTGAAAATTTAAATTATCATTATCCCTTTCTTGACTCAATAAAAAAAATTTTGAAAACATTTTTAGATGAAATCAAAAGGTAAACAGCATCAGTAATCATCCCCCCATACTTAAATCATACACTGTCCTCAGTGTATAACCAGTCCGGTGAAGGCAGAGGCAATAATAAAATACACTTGATATCGAAAAAGTTAGAGCGATATACCTGACCGTGATGCGCATCGATCGATGTTGAGTCGCCTTCATTGATCGCTATTGTTTGGTTCATGTCGATCGATATCGACTGTGTCATGTCGATCGATTTCAGTGGCAATCGTCTAGTCGTAACTACAAAGAAAAACAAATACGAAAAATAAAATCCTAAAGATAAAAACGAGATGAAAAAATACCTAACAGTGGGTTGCCTCCCACTCAGCGCTTTGATTATAGTCATCTAGCTTGACTTTGGATGGAATGAGCTACTGAGATGAAGTCCAGGTACTTGTTGGGAAACAAGTATCCTCTGTATCCTTCTTCTCACCAAACCATGCGTCAAATAGGCTTCTTGTGGCTTCATATTCTCTGGTTCGTTTCTTCTCAATCTCAATCAACTCATCATTGATCCTTTGAATCCTTTCTTCATGACCTTCAATGCTGAGCTCGTGCCATCCTAATTTCTCATAGGCATGTTCTGAAAGATCACTGAGCTCCGCTTGCATTGAATCAAGGCGTTGGATCATTTTGTCGTGGATGGAGCTGGTATCGATCGATTCCTTTGTTGAATTGTCGGTCGATGGCTGTTGAGGTCCGTCGATCGATGCGCTGGTTCTTCTGTCGATCGATGCTAAGGGTGCAGGTCTTCTCGCAAGCTGCCTCTGAATGGCTTTGATTTCTTTTTGCATCCCTTCTATGCTAGATTCCATGTTAATTAGCGGGAAATACGTCTGCTCTAGACGTCTGTCTTGTGAATCATCCACGCTTGTAATTGCCGTGTAGACTTCGTCAGCTAACTTATCCAAGTCAGCTCTGGTCCAGATTTCTGAAGTATGTATATCGATCGATGCAACATGTTGTTCATCGGTCGATTTTTGCTTCTGCAGATTCTAGTGAAGCTTCTCGGCAAAGAGCTTCATCTGGCCGTCGATTTCAGTCAGTCGCCTATCGATCGATGTGAGGTTGAGCTCATCGATCGATGCAATCGATGCAGCCTGATAATCGAGTTGACGTTGGAACTTCTCAGCCTCCTGCTGCATAGTATCCATGCGTAGTGCGAGTTCCTCCACTTCTTTGTCTACTAAGAAGTGTATATCAGCAAGTTTCCTCTCTGCTGCTTTCAGACGAGTCAATCCTCCAAAAGGATTGCAAGGTGCCGCGGGGTTCATATCTGCATGCGCCTCATTGATAAGGCGGATAGATCTCTTCATCTCTTTTGTGCAGATGCTTAGATCCCCTAGGTTATGGAAGATAGGTTCACAGGTTTTGGTGAGTTTGCTGCTGAAACGAGCTTCTGCTTTCTTCAGTTCTTTCCAGATATCCCCGAGAGACTCATCGACCTCATGTTTTAAGTAAGTGATCAATGGTGCAGGCTTCATATCGATCGATGTGGGTGTAACTCCGTCGATCGATATTGAAATTTTCTGGCTATGGTTCTGTGCGTTGCGAAGATCTTAAAGTTCCAGCTCAGGACGTTTAACCTTCTTGAGTAATGCCTGGTCTGCACTGAACATCCAGTTCATCTCACTGCAAAGCTTGTCCGTGGCATCCTCTAAACTCTTTTCCATGCAGAGCTTTTGCCATTTGTGTTCTCCAAGTAGACCAGTGAACATCTCGTTGATCTCGTCTTTGGTGTAGGTTTCGTGCACCAATTCTCTTCTTGTAAATGAACTAGCGTGCTCTGGTAAACAGATGTAAGAGCGCTCGTCCATTGAAGTTCTTTGAAGTAGTTTCTTGATGTCGTCTTTAGAAACTCTGATGACGTCACCATCTATTCCTCTAGCAAACCCTTTCTCGTCTCTGTACACCCCATACTCATCTCTCTGCTCCCAAAAGAATTTTCGAACTCCATATCGAAAAGCTCTCTTTCCGAATTCAGGACGCCAATCGATCGATGTCATACACTCAGTATCGATCGATGTCTTTTGAAAATCTGGGTCCTTCGTGTTTAAATGATTATCCTCAGCTTCCTTTGGCTCGGTTGTTGTGTCTGCCTCCTGGTGCTGATGATGGTGGTCTGGTCCGTAGCGTTGCTGCTGGAATATGTTTTGGGATCCGTTGGATAACTGTAGGACGTCTGCAATGTCCTCTCTTGATATGTGGAGTGTTCGTCCATCCATTGAGCGTGCAAACCTTGTGAATCCCTGAAAATATCAAACTCATCCGGGATTAGATTACCGAAATCAAGTACATTTGAATTTGTTGCCTGGGATGGTTTGATGCAAGTATCAGTCGATGACACAGGTCGGGGATCGGTCGATGGTTGTTCAGGCCTATCGGTCGATTGTGTTGGTGCCATGTCGATCGATGAGACTTCCTCGGGTTGGGTGATGTATGTTGGCGTTGCGGTCTCGACCGCGAAGCTCTCGTGCTGGTAATCGCTTGCCCAGCTCCCGATTGAGTAGTCTCCGTCTCGCTTGTTATTGACTGTGTTGTCGAATGATGCGAGGCAAGTAGTATCGATCGATGGGGAGAAGGCCCTGTCGATCGATGTCGTGATTCTGAGGTTGTGGTGGAGAAGTCGATCTTCATCTTCTAGAAGGTTATGACACTCTATAGCTCTCTCCTCCTCGTAATCATCAGTATACTCCTCAATATGAGTAGTATTTGCAGCATGTGGTGGGATGTAGTAGTCGTTCTCCCACTCATTTACTTCGAAATCACCATCTGGAAACTCCTCCTCGATCTGGTTGAATAGTGAATTGATCAATGACCATGTGTGTCTCTCGATCGATGTCAGTTCACCAGAGTTGATCGATGAGATAGTGCTGCTATCGATCGATTCTGCGGACTCCGTCTCGTATGCGTTTTGCTAATTGTATTCATCTCCACAATAGCAAACAGCTACAAGGTCTGAGCCGTCTTGGATCTTCTTAGGAACCTTGATGACTCGTACCGGATCATAGTAGACGGTAGGCTTGATCAGGGTTAGGCACAATTTGTTTGTCTGAAGGTTGCAGACCGCTCCAACTGTTGCTAGGAAGGCTCTTCCAAGTAGCAAAGAAGTAGGTAGGGTTACCTTGACGTCCAAGACATGGAAGTCTACTGGTATTAGGGCTTCTCCTATGTTAACCTCAAGGTTTCTCACAATTCCTCCAGAGTTCTGCTGAGAACAATCCACAAAGATGAACGATTCTTCAGTAGGCTCTATCTTCAGACCTAGATGGTCTGCTATCACCTTGGGTAGGATGCTAACTCCAGATCCTGTGTCACATAGGGCACGTGGGAAGTTGATCCCATGGACTGAGCAAGGAACAACGAAGTTCCCTGGATCACCCTTCTTCCCAAGTTTGATCCTCGTCTTCATACTTTCTATGACTTGGTTGAACATGCTCCTGATGTCTTCTTCTGTCTCCTTAGTTTCTCTGAAAACATCCACAATCTGTGTGAAAAGTAGGCTTCTTCAAAGGGTTTCTCTGTAGGTATTCTTAGAACACTCTTTCTGAAACTTTCCAACTCCTTCTCATTAACTCCTCTTTTAAGGTGTTTAGGAACCTTCTCTTTCCTTTTTCTTAGAACTCTGCCATCTTTTTCCTTTTCTATCTCCATTGGATCAATGATATCCGTGGGTTTCTTCATGATGGCGGTTGGTGGGTTTCTGGAAGGCTTAGATTGCTCTCGGAGTGCATTAAGTCGTGCAACATCTATCTTGGGAAGTTGCACTCGGCGTGTGAGAACTGATTATCGATCGACATGTTCTGGAGTATGTCGATCGATTTCCTTATCCTTCTGTCGATCGATGGGATATCTTTGTGGGAACCGAAATTCACACCGTCAATTTTAATGAATAAGATTGCCGAGGAAAGCCAAGTTAACCCGACTTTCCTTGAAGGTCCGGATTATCTGCGACAGCCAACGACAAGTGACCGAATAAATGCGGAAAAAGATTTGTTAAGGTTTGAGACTGGACCTTAAGAAAGGCTGCCTACGTACCCCTTTTCGAGGATCAAGTCGGACGTAGTTCAGTTTAGAAAGAATTGAACAAGAGATCGAACCGTCTGGGCGGGTTCGATCTAGTATGAGCGTTTTGTCATAGAAACAGGCATGTCGAAGATAATGCCTAGGGTTTCTATGTGCGGAGCTTTGAAGTAAAAGAATTGTCCGATCCCTCCGAGGAGCGGAGATTTGCGAGCAGAGGCTGCCAGGCGTTCTAGAGCCTGGTTAGTCTAGTATGGCGTTGGTCATAGAAGCGGGCATGTCGAAGATAATGCCTGGGTGTTTCTATGCGGAGCTCTGAGTAAAAGTATAGTTAGATCCTTCCGAGAGGAACAGGGTCTTCGGAGAAGATAAAACTAGAACAAGAGGCCAGGCGTTCTAAGTCCTGCCTGCTGGCCTAACCGCCTATGTTCTAAGTTCTCTAAGCTAGCGGAGTTCTCTAAGTCTAGATTCTAGGATTTTCGGATCTCCTTCTCTTCTGCTCTTGCTCTCCTTATACTCACTCCTAGATCGGTTTGCCTAAGGATGATGGACCTCGCCTTTGGGCCCAAGTTTATCTCTTCAGGAAATATTCCGTTTTAAATCGATCTTAGTAATTATCCTCGAGTTTTGGTGACTTGATGTTTATCCGATGTTAAATCGGATAAACCGTCATAGCCTGATTGGGCTTGAATTCTTAAAATCGTAAGTAAGTCCGTGGACTTGTCTTAAGTCGCTGAGCGTTTTATCGATTTCGGAAAGACTATCTTTCGTAAAATAAACCGTATAGCCTAAAGGATCGATGTTCAAGTTAATCGACCTTGTTTTATCGATATCTTCTAAAATCCAATCCTTCTAGTTTTGTTGTAAAACATCGAGGGCGATTCGTAGCCGTGATCGTCCCAAACTCACGATGATTGATCCAAACAAGTCAAGATGGGATCAGACCGAACGATGGGACCGAGACCAGGGCGAGGGCGTCGACTGGCGCCATGCCGAGGTGCGCCGGCCGGCCAGCGTGATGGGTGCGCCCGGCAGGCGAGTGCCGCGGCGCCAGGCCGGCCAGCGGCGAGTGCCGGCGCCAGTCGATGCCGCCAGCGCCAGGCGGCCAGCGTCAGGGTGCCGCCCGGCAAGGCGGTGCCGCGCCGGCCAGCCAGCGTGACAGGTGCCGCCCGGTCGGTGCCGCCCGGCGCCAGGCCAGCCAGCGTGGCAGGTGCCGCCGGCGCCAGTCGAGTGCCGCCGGCGTCAGTGCCGCCGGCGGGCCGGCCTGCGTCACGGTGCCGCCGGCAGGCCGGTGCCGCCGGCACCAGGCTGAAGATCTCGGCGAGGGCTTCGATTTGATATCTTGATCGTTTTCTGGTTCCTCACGGTTTGAAGAACGACCTCTTGAAGTTTGAGGCAGATTCTTTTGTGTTTAGGGTTTTGTGGCGTCGAATCTTGATGTCCTTGGCGGACCGATCTTTCGGGGACTCGTCAGCGCCGCCCATAGTCTTCGATCTCACAGAGGGATATTCTAATTGAGAAAATCTCGTATAACTTCTTTTCAAATTATCCGAGACTTTTGTTTCAAGAAATACTTTCTAGAGACTTTCAGTCATTGATTCCGTCGTGACCGATTTTGACACCAACAGTTAGCCCCAGCTCGTTAGAACCTTTGTGATGTTCTTGCGGCGATAAGATATGTCAGGTAAGATAGGCGGAATTAATGGTTGAAAGGCTCCGTTGAAAGTGGTAAGATTGGGGCTCGCCTTTGAAGGCTGCCTCATTACCCTTGTTGTAGGGATCAAGCCTTCCGTAGTTCGTTTTGGAGTTTAAGACCCTTGTGATCTGTTTTCCAGCGAGACTTATATGGTCTGGTTATGTGTCATGAGAGACTTTCGAGCATGATGCTGTTGATGTATTTGTTTTTGATTATTTATGAACTTCAGTTTTTTCGAAGTATGAGAAAGAGGGTGTGAGTTGTCGTCTCATTCCTAGTTCCTGATGATCACCGTACCTATTGTTTGCATAAAGCGAGATTTTCTGCGGTTTACCGATTCTGTGAAAAGTTAGGTGAAGCGAATAGGCTTAAGTGAAGAGACAAATTTTGGATCTCGTATACCATACTATGTCTGTGAGATGTCAAGATCCAGCGTGGCTGGGTTTAGGGCAAGACCTAGGTTTACTCTCGGACTGAGGCTTTGCGATGACAAATCGGCTTTTGTTTTGCCTGTTTGCGATTTTAACCTGACTTACCATTTAAAATCCATGAATTGTTGTCGGCTTATATGATTTGTCTGGGTGTGAGTCGAGCTACTTCCTTCTGAAGAGCTAAACCAAAATTTGGATTTCTTGTATAGCGCTATGTTTATCCTTGTCGGATGCAAGAGAGCCTACCCTTGAAGGCGCTATTTGTCTGTTTAGGGCGTTAGAGTTAGTTTGTTGTGATCAGCAACAACGAAATGATGCCAGTTTAGAGGCATGTTACCTTTTAGAGGTGTGTTTGTATGTTTTGAGTTTTAGAGGCGAGGATTTCGTCTGGAGCGTTTTGAGGAAAAGAATGTCCTTGGCGTTAGCGGCGTCTCGCAGTGCTGAAGGTCGAGTTTCCTTGTGCGCATTTCGTGGTTGAAATGTTCGCGGGCTTTGGAGATGTTTTGCTCGCAGCCAGAAACTGTTGTTTGGTTTAGGCGCAGGACCAAGAGTCGCGTAAGTTCGACCCAGGGAGAATCGTCTACATTCACAGTGCTTCGTGAAGTGTTGGCCTTCCGGGATTTGTTTGTATATATTAAGGATGACTCATATAACTCTTGGAGCCTTGTCACGAGCGTTTCTTTTCATGCCGTGTTTACGGGTATAGAACTTAATCGATTGTGATGAGTTTAAATCTTCCGTTAACCATATGGTTGTTAGGACTGAGTTTTGGTATGAAGAGTTTATCGTATGATTTCCGATTCTGGGTTATATGACAAATTGCTTGCGTAATAGTCACTTGGCGTTCTATGAACAAATCGTGGATTGTTGTTTTTAGCCGTTAAGTGATTGGAGCGATGGTCGCTCAGTAGCTTTGGATTGGCATGGAGGCTAGATTTAGCCGTATCGCCAAGGAAGTTGTTTGTAAACGATCAGACCAGGACCCTTATTAAGGTCATGTTAGTTCTGATTGTCCTTAATGGGGATGCGAATTCAGGTCGGGCTTTACGGAAGGCGTAGTTGGCCGAGGGCCAAATAGCGTTTGGCGAGATAGACATGCCAAGCATAGCGGAGTTTTCTGAGTTATGGCTGATGGCTTTTAGAAAGCGATCTTCCACTTTAGGTTTCAGTTATCGATGAATGGTTCATTATAAAAATTTTTTGTTGCATGAAAATCGTTTCATTTTATCCGAGGGACAAAGTTTAAAGGATCGGCCAGGACGCGTGCGGGTTAGCCTGCGTGATTATTTCCTGCTCGGATGTAACGCTGAGAGTGAAAGCAGGAGCCAGAAACCTTGTGGAGCGAAAACTGTCTATGTCAGTTACCCGTTGGACCCATTATGTTTATTTTACGAAAGTTGCTTTGTATGAATTGACTCGACCATACAGAGGATTTTTCGTAAAAGTGATGTAAGGGGTTTTCGCAAAGGTAACGGAGCGTTTCTCACAAATTACTTGCGATATTAGCGACCACGGATTATGTTTTCCTCATTCACTTTTGCGTACTCGCGAAATCGTTTTGCATGAGACCGATCATGTTTTTCCATAGGCTGTTTTGTTTTAAAATGTTCTTGTTATCAAAGTAATGGATGACCGGTTTCATGGAGATAGAAAATCAGATTGTTAAAGTAGCGATGTTTCCGCGGATTACACGGAGATGTTTCGCTATGATTTCGACCTTTGGAAAGCTGCTTGAACTACTTATGGAGTTTTACGAAGGTTATTTCGTTATTTTCGTAGTTCACCGTCGTGCTATTAGTCTGGCGTTGGTACCGTTTCTAGTCGCGAGTTTGCGGCGAGGCGGCGTAGAGTTTTCAAGACTATGTTTGTAGCGGTTGGGCTATGCCGTTAAGCGTTTTAGGCGAATCTTATTGCTGCGAGAGTTTGCTTTGTTAAAAGCGTTGTCTTGATGCTGAAGCAAAAGTTTTGAAGATGGGATTATCACGGGTATAGTATCGTACCTACTTCCCTTTTCTTTTCGAAAGCGGGTTAGCCGTTCTTCGAAGGCTTGTATGCGTTTTTCTTTCTTTTAGGAAGCGGGGTGAGTATGCTTTTAGAGCGGCGTGGCGATCGTTTCTCGGTTTTCGAGACTAGATCGGTTTGCATGTTCTGCCTGGACAATCAAGGAGCGATGGAACAAGACTGGAAATTTTGCCTAAGACTTAGCTTGCTAGACTATCCACCTAGGTCCTAAGTTCCCTAAATTCTCGGCAGTTTTCAAGGCGTTTTGTTCCTGTCCTACAAAAATTAAAACCTTTACAAAATTTGAGAAAATAGTCTTTTGAAGGTTTGGCATTTCGAAGGAATCCCATTTCCTCGTATAGTCGAGGCGATTGGTGTTTAGAATAACCGTGATCGTACCAAACTTGCGAAGATTGATCGAACAAGCCAAGATGGGATCGGACCGGGCATGATAGGACCGAGACCAGGGCGAGGCCGTGGACCCGCCAGGCCGACCAGCGTGGCGGATGCGCCCGGCGCCAGGCAGACCAGCGTCCTGCGTGCCGCCGGCGCCAGGCCTGGTGCCGCCGGCGCCAGGCGGCCAGCGTGATGGTCCTGCTGGCGCCAGGCGAGCGTCCAGCGTGCGCCCGGCATAGGCTGGCCAGCGTGGCGGTGCCGCCGGCAACAGGCTGGCCAGCGTGGCGGTGCCGCCGGCGCCAGGCTGGCCAGCGTGGCGGTGCCGCCCGGGCGAGTGCCGCTGGCGGGCGGCCAGCGTCCAGCGTGTCGCGGCGCCAGGCTATCCTGCCGTCTGTGGGTTTTGTTGTTCGATCTTTCCCGTTAATGCGTTTGCGGAAATCTTTGAGTTTGGGAAGATCGTTAGCCTCGATTTGAGATAATTGTTTCTAATCCAGCGAGACTCCTCGAGTATCGGGATTGAGATGGACTTGGACTTATAGACTTTCCGTCTTCAAGGGTTTGAGCAATGAGGCTTGGACTTTAGGCGTTTAAAAGATGAACCTTTTAAACAATCGTGAAGGCTTTGCGGAAGAATCGTCGTGTTTCTCGAACAATCGAACATGGGTTTAAGGGACCAAGATGTTGCCGTTGCCGAGATCACGAAAGCGTCTGCGAGGGATGAAGCCAGGACCCTTGCGCCCGATGCTGCTGTTGCTCGCCGTTGATCCCTGGGGCTCCACGGACTCAAAGATCGAGTTCACGAAAACTCAGGCAAAGATGCATGGTACTGAGACAGGACGGTCTCATCCTATGGCGGGACAGAGATCCTTCTCATGGGCGAGGTGGTGAGACAGCGACATTGTTTTCTTAGTAAAATCTCAGCGGAAGCTCCGATTGAGGCGAAGCGAAAACCATCTTGACCTAGACTCAAAGGAGAGCAAAGTGAGGTTTCCACAGGCGAGGTGGCCATGGGCGAGGTGACCTTGGTGATGGTTGTTCTCGTCCACGGGCGAGGTGGCGGAGAGTGATTTTGTTCCCTTCGTAAAATCTCAGCGGAAACTCCGATTGAGGCGAAGCGAAAGCCACTTTGATCTAAACTCAAAGGATAACGAAGGTGAGTTCGCCCTGTGGCGAGGTAGCCATGTCGGAGGGTGAGGTGGCCTCGGTAATGTTTGTCCTTGCCCACGGCGAGGTGGCGGGACAGTGACTTTGTTCTCTTAGTAAAATCTCAGCGGAAACTCCGATTGAGATGAAGCGAAAGCCATTTGACCTAGACACAAAGGAGAACAAAGTGGGCTCATACTAAGGCGGACTGGGAAGACTGATCTTACCCTATGGCAAGTCGTCCTAGTAAGATTAAGCTCCGACCTCCTTTCGTTTTCCGTTTATTCCTCGAGAGTTGTTTGTAAGAAGTACGGCAGTGGGAATCGGTGAACCGATTTGCCGTGCTTCTGTTCTGCGAGTAATATAGGGTTTCCCCAAGGTTTGAGGAGAATAAGTTTTATTTTTCGAGAGGTTCTCGAAAAGCGTTTTTGTAGAAACCTTGCTCGTTCGATTTCTCTAACTTGGTAACAAGGCGAATTTTTGGGGTTTGATAGATTTTATCGTTGCCCTTTCTGTTTAGAGAGAATTGCAAGCTCGTTTTTGTGCTCTTCCTGTGGCGGAAAGCGCGGCTAGGTTTTGATTTGCTCGAGCACCGTGGCGTTTGCATAAGCGTTGGCGTAGAACGATGCTGCTGGAGTTGTTTTACTGCAACTTTTTCCTTCATATTTCCGGACATCGGTTCGATCAAAGCTTTCGGCCGTATGAGTAAGAGTAATCCGTCCCCCCTCCTTAAGCCAAACTGTAGGAACCGAAATTCACACCGTCAATTTTAATGAATAAGATTGCGGAGGAAAGCCAAGTTAACCCGACTTTCCTTGAAGGTCCGGATTCTCTGCGACAGCCAACGACAAGTGACCAAATAGATGCGGAAAAAGATTTGTTAAGATTTGAGACTGGACCTTAAGAAAGGCTGCCTACGTACCCCTTTTCGAGGATCAAGTCGGACGTAGTTCAGTTTAGAAAGAATTGAACAAGAGATCGAACCGTCTGGGCGGGTTCGATCTAGTATGAGCGTTTTGTCATAGAAACAGGCATGTCGAAGATAATGCCTAGGGTTTCTATGTCGCGAAGCTTTGAAGTAAAAGAATTATCCGATCCCTCCGAGAGGAGCGGAGATTTGCGAGCAGGAGGCGGCCAGACGTTCTAGAGCCTGGTTCGTCTAGTATGAGCGTTGGTCATAGAAGCGGGCATGTCGAAGATAATGCCTAGGTGTTTCTATGTGCGGAGCTCTGAGTAAAAGTATAGTTAGATCCTTCCGAGAGGAACAGGGGTCTTGGGGAGAAGATAAAACTAGAACAAGAGGCGGCGTTCTAAGTCCTGCCTCGCTGGCCTAACCGCCTAAGTTCTAAGTTCTCTAAGCTAGCAGGAGTTCTCTAAGTCTAGATTCTAGGATTTTCGGATCTCCTTCTCTTCTGCTCTTGCTCTCCTTATATACTCACTCCTAGGTCGGTTTGCCTTAGGATGATGGACCTCGCCTTTGGGCCCAAGTTTATCTCTTCAGCAAATATTCCGTTTTCGTCGATCTTCGTAATTATCCTCGAGTTTTCGGTGACTTGATGTTTATCCGATGTTGGAAATCGGATAAACCGTCATAGCCTGATTGGGCTTGAATTCTTAAAATCGTAAGTAAGTCCGTGGACTTGTCTTAAGTCGCTGAGCGTTTTATCGATTTCGGAAAGACTATCTTTCTCGTAAAATAAACCGTATAGCCTAAAGGATCGATGTTCAAGTTAATCGACCTTGTTTTATCACGATATCTTCTCGAGAAATCAATCCTTCTAGTTTTGTCGTAAAACATCGAGGGCGATTCCAATCGAGTCGAAGGATGTTTATTCGTAGCGTGATCGTCCCAAACTCACGATGATTGATCCAAACAAGTCAAGATGGGATCAGACCGAACACGATGAGACCGAGACCAGGGCGAGGGCGCCGACCGGCGGGCAGTGCGCCGGTGCCAGGCCGGCCCACGTGATGGGTGCCGCGGCGGGCGGTGCCGCCGCGCCAGGCGGCCAGCGAGGTGCCACGGCGCCAGGTCGAGTGCGCTGGCGCCAGGCGGTCAGCGTCCGCGGTGCCGCCAGCCAGGTCGGGTGAAGCCGGCGCCAGGTCGGTGCCACCGGCGCCAGGCCAGCCAGCGTGGAGGTGCCGCCGGCATAGTCGAATGCCGCCGGCAGGCCAGCCAGTGGCGGTGCCGGCGCTAGGCGGCCAGCGTCCGGCCGCCGTAGGCGAGTGCCGCCGGCGCAGGCCGCGTGGCGCGTGCGCGGCGCAGGCGAGTGATGCCGGCGCCAGGCTGAAGATCTCGGCGAGGGCTTTGATTTGATATCTTGATTGTTTTCTGGTTCCTCACGGTTTGAGAGAACGACCTCTTCGAAGTTTCGAGGCAGATTCTTTTGTGTTTAGGGTTTTTGTGGCGATCGAATCTTGATGTCCTTGGGCGAGCGGACCGATCTTTCCGGGGACTCTCGTCGCGCCGCCCGTAGTCTTCGATCTCACGAAGGCGGATATTCTAATTGAGAAAATCTCGTATAACTTCTTTTCAAATTATCCGAGACTTTTTGTTTCAAGAAATACTTTCTAGAGACTTTCAGTCATTGATTCCGTCGTGACCAATTTTGACACCAACAATCTTTCCAGTCGATCGATGCTGTAAGGGCTGGGCGGATGTGGGTGCTTTGCTGCGAGCTCCTTGTGAGTAAGTATCTTCACGGCGTTGCACTCGTGAGTGGATTCTTCAAGATCCATCGGTCGATGCTCGTCTGAGTTCATCGATCGATTGGAGTTGGCGTACATCGCTCGATGTTCATGTCCGGACATCGGTCGATACCAGTGGTTGCCACCAATACTCATGGAACTTTCGATTTGGAAGTCTCCCTCTTGCAGCTTCTCATGCTTCACCACTCTCCAAAAATCATCTTCTAAGATAGCATCGATGTTGTGGCCTGTTGCTTCTTCTCCAGTCCCTTTTCCTAAGGCTTCCTGCTTCTTATCAGCCTCTCCTGTCTGAATCACCTGAGTCTCTAGTTTCTTCACATGAGTACTCAAAGCATCAAGCTTTGTGTTCAAAGTGGTGTAGACAGCGTCGATCTTTCCATTGAAGTTCACCTCTAACTGTTGCTGGCTTTCAAGAACTTTGCTGAGCATGTCTTCTATCCTTCCTTCTGAGGTTGGTGTGGGTGGCTTCATGTAAGATGAGTTTCCATAACTCCTGTTGTTGTTAGGGTTGCTGCTGTTGAAGTTGCCTCTCTGTCCTGAGAAGTTTCTTTTTCCTTGGTTTCCAGATCTCTGAAATCCAGTTCCACTGATCCAGTTGACTTCTGCTTCTATGTAGTCATCTTCTTCATCAGCTTCTGCATCCTCCACTGAGTAGATTTGCTTGTTAAGCAGTTTCTGAACATTGTCAAGTGTAGCTTGTACTTCATTTATCTGTTCCTTTCCAAGGAACGCTGCAGATCTTGCTTTTACAATGTTCTTCGTGCTGTTGCTGGATGCTAGGTTGTGTATTAGCTTCACAACATCTTCAGGATTCCTTGTGGTGAAGTTGCCTTCACTCGCAGTGTCCAGAGCCATCTGATATTTCAGCGCGATGCCTCTGAAGAAAGTGCAGAGCAGTTGCACCTTGTTGAATCCATGGTGTGGACAATCTCGCTGGTAAGACTTGAATCTGATCCAGGTATCCTTGAATGACTCTCTAGGCTCCTGGTTGAATGTGGCAATTTTCCTCCTTAAGTCTTCAGCGCGCGCATCATCAAAGAAGTTACGCAAAAATGCGTTTTTTATGTCGCTCCAGGATGTATGAGATCCTGGTGGTAGTTGCTTAAGCCACTGTAAAGCTTCTCCAGATAAAGAGTGTTGAAGAGCTTACAGAGAAGGTAGTCCACAGGGACTCCATTGGCTTTGATAGCAGATATGAGATCCTAGAACCTCTCCAGATGGTCCATAGGATGCTCATTGGACAGCCCACAGTAGAGTGTTTGTCCCACAAGGGTGTAGTACTGCGGCTTGAGCTCGAAATCGCCTTTCTGAATAGCAGGGGGACGAATGGCTGATCTGTTGGTGTAGAACTGATCTGGACAGTTGTAGTTAGCTAGTGTTCGAGCAGCCTCTCATAAAGGTTGAACAGCTCTTGTAGGTGCAGTTTCTGGCTCAGGGATTACTTCATTCTGAGCATTGAGTTTCTGACATGCTTCATTACGAAGGTGACCTTCTTGGTCACGCAAGTCTCCATTCTCATCTCGTATGAGAATAATAGGCGCAACCATGACTCATGGAACAGTATCGATCGATATAAGGTAAGGGCTATCGATCGATGTTGGATGAAAGGTGCCGGTCGACGGTGAAGTAGTGTCGGTCGACAGGAAGGTGCGAGTATCGGTCGACAAAGACGGTGTCTTGGTCGGCAGGGGTGCGTCGGTATCGGTCGACAGACAGTGGTTGATGTCGATCGATGCGGAACGGATTTCCTTGCGGATTGAACGTTCCAAGCTAGCAGGGTCTTCTGAGAACAAAAGTTGAGATTCCTTGTTGCTTATGGTACTGCTGGGCATGTACCTTAAAAGACAAGAAAAAAATTTGTGTCAGAAAACAAATTAAAGTAAAAATAACCTAGACCTAATCAGATTAAATCCTATTGTATCGAAGCTCCCCGGCAACGGCGACAAATTTGATATTACTCAAATTACCCTATGGAGTGAGTTTACTCTCTCAAATAAGAGGTTCAGTTGTAGTACTTAGGGATCGAATCCACAGAGAGCTAGTGTACAAATAAGATGAAATCTTAGTGACTATGCTAGGTTGAAAATGATTTAAAGTAAATTGCAGGTTTGTTGAGTAATGGTAAGACTACTCAGTTGAAAGGTTTTGGTTTAAGACAATAAAGAAAAGTAGTTAGATTTAGGGTAGGTATTCAGGAATTCAGGATTATAAATACTATAAATGCTAACAAGTTGCTTGCATGATATGTCAGAGCTCAACACTATTAAATAAATCCATCAGCTCTCGCAATATTTAGACCATCTATTACTTAGATGCTAAATGGTATTTGCGGTCAGCTGTATAGCCGACAGGATCGATCGATGTTTCGATAAGAATATCGACCGATACACCTCTAGCTACGTCGATCAATTACTCTATCGGAGTATCGATCGATATGGCTCTAAGCAAGCATTATGCGCGAGTTGATACAATGCTCACCATGATCTTAGATCAGCTTTTGCATATCTCAAGAGGGTCATAGCATGTTTAGGATGTTGTCAGAAATTGTATTTAATGAATAATACAATCCAAGTTCATGTTCTAGGTAGCTAAGCTAGAAAAAGCATTAGTGGACAATCCTAACAATAAATATTACAACTATAGCAATTATAGGCTGGGGCTAATCCCTCATATCCTATCTAAACCCTAAATATAACAAATGAATCTACTCAGACATGGCTAAGTAGTTCATAGCAACAATGTAATAATAGGAGTTCATAGATCTATTAGAGGGTGAACACTTAGGTTCCAATCACAAATATCTTTGGATCTCTCCTCTAGACCTAGAATCCTATAACCTTTGTTAAGAAGAACAAATAAAGAACTGAATAGAACTTTATTGAGAACTTGCAAAGTAATGAAAACAGTAAAAGAAATGAGTTCAAGAAGATGGAGGTAAAAAGGTGGTGGTAAAAGCTTTTGTGTAACTTGTGTCTACTTTACGGTGCCAAAACACTTAGGCACATATAAATATGAGTTCATTAGGTTAAAAACTCGTCAGGGGCAATCTTGTAAAATGTGATGTCTTGGGCTTCAAGTTCGGCCAGGTCCAACTTGTCTTTCTGCCGCTTCGATATCGATCGGTAGTACAGGGTGTACATCGATCGATTATGATTTCGATGTATCGTCCTTCGGCTAATTTGTGTCGATTGATAGCACAGAGTGTGCATCGATCGATGTGTAAGTCTGGATGTCGACCTCTAGTCTTGATCACGGGTGAACTCTTCTTTAAGCTCCAAAAGGCACCTAAAACATCACTTTTCTCCAAAATGCTTCTGAACCTGAAAACATACCTAATAGACTCCAAAACATAGATAATAGTAGTAAAAACACTTATATACCATGGGTAAAAACAGGTAAAATCCATGGTATATCAATTAGCCCCAACTATAGATTCCTAGTTGCGATATTCATCAACTAAGTTGTTCTTAAAGCTTTATTCTAGATTAGCTAACTAGATTATTGATCTTAGGAGTTTGGTAGATTTAAGCATCCTTAAAGTACTGTCCTGAGCTAACCTGTTGAGCTAAGATTGCTAGAAGAAAACGATACTCGATCTAGGAAGATTACTGGGCATTATCAACTCGTGCCAAGGCTTAGCAAGAAGCCGTCAATCGATATCCCAACTGGACAATCGATCGACGTTGCTTGTGATATCTCTAAAGGATCATCGATCGACACTTTCTTGTGATCAACATACGACGGTTGAGATCCAAGATCTAGTTAATTAACCAGTGAGACATCACTGTTGTTAAGCGAATTGAGCTCTATTTTATCATGCAAGCAACTGTTAAGCATCTATAGCATTATAATCTCTGATTCCTGAATAGAAACCCTAAGTCTAGCGCTTGTTTAATTAAAGTCTCCACCGCTTCATTCGCTGATAGTAGAGCAACTGCTTTGCTCAATTAGGATTTTATTGCTATTTCACATTTAAAACTTCAACTACCTAGAATTAATAGTCTGATTAGATTTAATTGGTTCCTTAGCTCCTTGTGGATTCGATCCCTAAGTACTACATCTGAACCTCTTATTTGAGAGAGTAATTGGTCAGTCATTCGGGTAATTTGACACCGCATCAGTTGCTCGACTCCGGGAGGTGCAACTCACCAACCTGGCGAGCAGGACTGGCCCTGCTCGCCCAACGGGCGAGTTGCTCGGCTCCGGGAGGTGCAACTCGCCAACCTGGCGAGCAAGACTGGCCCTGCTCGCCCAACGGGCGAGTTGCTCGACTCCTGGAGGTGCAACTTGGCAACCTGGCGAGCAGGACTGGCATTGCTCGCCTAACGGGCGAGTTGCTCGACTCGGGGAAATGCAACTCGCCAACATGGCGAGTTGCTCGACTCCGGGAGGTGCAACTCGACAACCTGGCGAGCAGGACTGGCCCTGCTCGCCCAACGGGTGAGTTGCTCGGCTCCGGGAGGTGCAACTCGCCAACCTGGCGACCAGGACTGGCCCTGCTCGCCCAACGGGAGAGTTGCTCGACTCCGGGAGGTCCGACTTGCCATTTCCATTAGCTGGACGTTCCTTTCGAGTTTTTTGGGAAATCTTGTCGAGAATGGACGAAGATGCACTTTTTTTAGAAGTCAATTTCGAGGTAACCGTTTTTGACCCCAACACCTTACTCTCATCAAAAGAGGTCAGGTTGTAGTACTTAGGGATCGAATACATAGGGAGCTAGGGAACACACTAGATCTTATTGTAACTAAGCTAGGTTGAAGATTTCAAAGCAGTAAATTGCAAGTAAACTTAAAACTGGTGAGCAAGAAAATTACTCAAGTGATTGATTAGGGGGTTTAACAAATATGATGAGGCGTTAGACTTAGGATCACAGATATCTTGCATATTTACATGTTTTTAGCTATCATATCTTGTGCATTTTTATCATTTAGATTAGGCATCAGGCATCTTTAGGTTCATATTGCATTCATATGTCCTTATTAGGTGTTGAGTGTTCCATGGAGTTATTGGAGGTGTTTGGGAGTATTGAGATCAAAAAGGGGTGAAAGATGAACATGAACGGATGCCTTAGAGAAATCTTCTGTTGCTAATATTTTGTGGAGACACAGAAAATTGAGTTAGCTTTCCAATGGAAGTGGTTTCAAGTCATTTGGAGCTATATTGGAGGAGTTATTATCAATTTCCTAGAGGCATATCAACCCTGGTCGAGGATCTGGCCGAGGAGGAACTGGCCGAGTCGAATGACCGGGGAGAGCTACCCGGCCGCATTGGAAGAAGAACTGGCCGGGTAGAATGGACCGGGAAGAGCCAATCTGGTCTACCCAGACCGCTTTTCTAACCATTTGGTCGACCTTGAAGTACTCCAGGGCCATTTTGGTCATTTCTTTTTATGTTTTTAAGGGCTTTCCAGCCTCATATAAATACTTATGTAATCCCAAATTTGGGACTTGTCTCTTTTTCTCTCAAAAACACTTTTGGATCTTGAATAAAGTTTGGATCTTGGATCTTTTTTCTTCTTTTATTCTTGTGTTCTTGAGGAATTGTTGCTCTCTAATCATGGTTAACCTTGAATCCATCATGGGTTTAAGGGAAATCATGTCTATTAGAGAGTAGATCGTCTTAGGATTCAGGGGCTTGGGAGATTTAGGGTGATTAGGTGTAGATCTAAGGTGTTTTAGTGTAGATCTATGTTTTCCTTGCCTGATTGAGTGTTCTTATTGCTATTTTGGAGTTGACCTCTTCAAAATAGAGCTATAGGCATTTCATGCCCGGAAGGTGTTCTATGAAATGCCTGAACCAACTCTTCAATGCTTTTAACATCCTTTACCTAAGGGATTAGTTGTTAAAGGTGTTGAGATAGCTAATAGACTCCTTGAAAACTCATATCATCAAATTGGCGTCGTTGCCAAGTTCTAAGTTGATTTTGACATTGGGATTTAGTCAATTGCTTGAGACTAAGTCATTTTTCTTTTATTGTGTTATTGCTTCTCCTTACTCTTTTCCCTTTGCATTTCAGGTGTATGATAACTAGAAGGAGAGGTAAATCAAACTTGATCCCCAACTTTTGAAGAGATTGCTACACTTGAGAGGGAGATTGCAAGAAAAAGAAGAGAAGAAGAGCAACAGGCTCACTTGCAGAGATTGGGGTTTGATATGGAGAATCAGCCCAAAGATGGTGATACCCTAGGGGGCAATGGTCAAAGGGCTGACAACATGAGACCACAGCGCCCACAACAACAGCCACAGCGCCAAGCTAGAGCCATTGGAGCCTATGATCAACATCACATTCATGGTCATAGGTTGGGGATCAGAGCACCACCTGTGGAGAACAACAACTTTGAGATCAAATCAGGGCTGCTGCATTTGATTGAGAACAACAAGTTTCATGGCCTTGCTGTGGAGGATCCCCTTGACCACTTGGACACATTAGATAGCTACTATAGCTGTTCCAAGACTAATGGAGTCTGTGAAGATGCTTTCAAGCTGAGGTTGTTTTCCTTCTCTTTGGAAGACAAGGCACATCAATGGGAGAAGGATCTTCCAAGTGACTATACCACAACTTAGATAGCTAGTAGAATTGTTCTTAATGATCGCTTTCATATTATTCAACCTAAGGGATTAGATGCTTGAGATATGTTTGTGAATGAGCATTCATCTAGGGATAGAGCTTGCTTAAGATTGTGTCTAGGCTTTAGGTTGATAGATTGATTGTTGCTGCCACCTTTAGATGGAAACTTGATCACCCGAGGTCAATTCCCTTGCCCCATGAGTCCTATTGCTTCATATTGAAAGAGAGATCATTACTTTATTGCATTTTAGTTTAGTTTTAGTTCATTTCACTCCACTCTATTGATTGCACTTAGATTAAGCATAGACTTGCATTTCCTTTGCATTGAAATCACCTAGGATTGGTTCGACATTCTTTTATACTACATCATTTGATTGGACCCTTTAAAACTCTTATCATCAATTACTATTCAGGTTATCCGGATTATAATACTATGAATGCCTATGTGAGATGCTTGCATGATATTATAGAACCCAACAGTAACAATAATCGTACCACTGTCATTTTTTGGGTTATCTATTACTAGAACCAATGATTCACTACTTAGCGCAGGTCATAATTAGAAAGGCATTGATCGACCTGCTGTCGCACGTATCGATCGGCATAGCCTCGCGTCAATTGAACGATGTCTCTATAGGAGAATCGATCGATGCGCCTCTAGTAAGCTTTATGCTCGGGTTGATAACAGTTCACCAGAGATTTGCTAGACCATGCTGTCGCTTGTGCCTAACAAATTCTGACTCAAAGAAGATAGATCCAAGGATAATATCTACTGTCATCATGTATAGGTTAGCTACCCCTATGCAAGCATTAAGAACAATCTTCTAAGATGAATATCACATGCTCAAGTATTCATATTTGGGGCTAATCCCTCAAAACCTATTTAAATCCTAAATCTAAAAAGGCTGTTTACTCAGACATAGACAAGCAAAACATCATAACAATTAAATAAAACTGCATAGATATATTAGATAGAAAATAAAGGTTTCAAGAAAGCTCTCAATTGTAACTCTCTCTCTCACAAAACAATGGTATGAAAAACCTTTAGGTAGGAATCATGTCTAAAAAACTTCTTTTTGCCAAAACACTAAGGCAAGACATAAATTCTAAATAATTAGGTTAAAACTCGTCAGGGGTATCTTGGTAAATAGATGGAGTCTTGGGCTTCAAGTCGACTGTGACCAAACTGGGCTTTTGTGTGTTTAATATCAATCGATATCACTGAAGGTGTATCGATCGACGCGTCTCTCTCCTTGTTGACCTCGAGTGGTCGATATGGTCATCTTGGGTGAAATCTCTAAAGTTCTCCAAAAACACCATCTTTCCTCCAATTGCTCCTGAACCTGTAAATATGCTATCTAGACTCCAAAATGGATTAAATGTATCCTTAAACTATTATATACCATGACTAAAATCGGGTCAAATTAATGGTATATCAGAGAGCCTTGGCTACAAGGGCTGTCGGCAAGTTCGCTAGTCTAGCCACCTAAGTTCTAACCTAGTTGAGTCGCAGCTTGATTGTAAAAACGGAAAAAATACCTAAATTGCTCTAAGTGCTAAGTTTGTTCTGAAAAAGTTCTCTCTCTGCTCCTCGCCTCAAGCTCTCCTTATATACTCCTTCAATGTCGGTCTCCGCTCTTCCTCTTTTACCCTTGGGCCGAATTCGTCGCGAGGCAGGCTTTTTCCATTTTTCATCGATCTTCGTGTCTATCGGGAAACTTGACATTTATCTTCAGGAAACTTGACATTTATCTTTTCCTGAAATAAAAATAGACCGTCATACCCATCTTGGGCTCAATCCTATTTTAAAATCGTAAGTGGGCTGTTTGGTCGTGTTCCAGATATGTCTGGGCCGTTTTTTGCCTTCGGACGTTTATACGGTTTTTTTACTAAGAAATCACCCTCGTCATGATGTTGGCTTCTCGAATTGATCCTAATCCCTCGTATAGTCAGGAAAACTGGTGTTCAAGCTAACCATGGTCGTTTTATACGACGGATCGGAATCCATTCGTCTATCAAAACTTTCATAAGTTTTTCCGGGATTTTCCACGATGATCCTAATCGAGACAAAACAGGAGTATTGGACTCACAGATTGTGGGAACCAAAATTCACACCGTCGATTTTAATGAATAATAATGGAGGAAAGAAACGAAAACCCTAATTTCCTTGAGGTCCCGATTCTCTGCGAGAGCCAACGACAAGTGACCAAATAAATGCGGAAAAGGTTTTGTTAAGATTTGGGACTGGACCTTAAGAAAGGCTGCCTACATACCCCTTTCGAGGATCAAGTCGGACTTAGGATTCATGGGCTTGGAAGACCGCTTTTCTCACCCTTTGGTCAACCTTAAAATGCTCCAGGGCCATTTTGGTCATTTCTTTTTTTTTGTTTTTAAGGGCTTTCAAGCCTCATATAAATACTTATGTAATCCCAAATTTGGGACTTGTCTCTTTTTCTCTCAAAAACACTTTTGGATCTTGAATAAAGTTTGGATCTTGGATCCTTTTTCTTCTTTTATTCTTGTGTTCTTGAGCAATTGTTGCTCTCTAATCATGGTTAACCTTGAATCCATCATGGGTTTAAGGGAAATCATGTCTATTAGAGAGTAGATCGTCTTAAGATTCAGGGGCTTGGGAGATTTAGGGTGATTAGGTGTAGATCTAAGGTGTTTTAGTGCAGATCTATGTTTTCCTTGCTTGATTGAGTGTTCTTATTGCTATTTTGGAGTTGACCTCTTCAAAATAGAGCTATAGGCATTTCATGCCCGGAAGGTGTTCTATGAAATGCCTGAACCAACTCTTCAATGCTTTTAACATCCTTTACCTAAGGGATTAGTTGTTAAAGGTGTTGAGATAGCTAATAGACTCCTTGAAAACTCATATCATCAAATTGGCGTCGTTGCGAAGTTCTAAGTTGATTTTGACATTGGGATTTAGTCAATTGCTTGAGACTAAGTCATTTTTCTTTTATTGTGTTATTGCTTCTCATTACTCTTTTCCCTTTGCATTTCAGGTCTATGATAACTAGAAGGAGAGGTGCATCAAACTTGATCCCAACTGTTGAAGAGATTGCTACACTTGAGAGGGAGATTGCAAGAAAAAGAAGAGAAGAAGATCAACAGGCTCACTTGCAGAGATTGGGGTTTGATATGGAGAATCAGCCTCAAGATGGTGATACCCTAGGGGGCAATGGTCCAAGGGCTGAAAACATAAGACAACAGCGCCCACCACAACAGCCACATCGCCAAGCTAGAGCCATTGGAGCCTATGATCAACCTCACATTCATGGTCATAGGTAGGGGATCAGAGAACCAGCTGTGGAGAACAACAACTTTGAGATCAAATCAGGGCTGCTGCATTTGATTGAGAACAACAAATTTCATGGCCTTGCTGTGGAGGATCCCCTTGACCACTTGGACACATTTGATAGCTACTGTAGCTTGTCCAAGACTAATGGAGTCTCTGAAGATGCTTTCAAGCTGAGGTTGTTTTCCTTCTCTTTGGGAGACAAGGCACATCAATGGGAGAAGGCTCTTCTAAGTGACTATATCACAACTGGGAATGAGTGCAAGAGGGCATTCCTAGTGAAATTCTTCTCTACCTCAAGAACAGCCAAGATCAGAAATGAGATCTCTAACTTTCAGCAGAAGAACCTTGAGGGCTTTAGTGAAGCATGGGAGACGTTCAAGGGTTATTGGTCTCAATGCCCACATCATGGCTGCACCAAGGAGAGTTTGCTTAGTACGTTCTACAGAGGTGCTCTTCCAGAGTTCAGGAGAAGATTAGACACAGCCAGCAATGGTTTCTTCTTGGGCAGAACTGAGCAGGATGCAGAGGAGCTGGTGGAGAACATGGCCAAGAGTGCAGTCTACAGTTAGGAGCAGGATAGGGTCAACAGAGGCACTGATGAAGATGATCAGCACACAAGAAAGGCACTGAAATCTCTTCAAGAGAAGTTGGACAAGATTATTGCAGAGAAGACTAAGCAGGAGCAGATTAACTCCATTGGGAACCAGAAACAAAATCAGCCTGCTGGGACTAATCAGGTTGATGGTGTAGAAGGTCAAGAGGAGCTGTGCTTCATGAATGCTAATGGCACATGGTACAGAAAAGAGTCCAACTTCCAGTACAAAAACAACTATCAGCAAAGATTTTACTACAATAATCAGCAAGGAGGTTACCAAACCAACCAGTCTACTCAGCCCCAAGGAAGCTATTCTCAAGCTCAGGCTCCAAGTTCCAATATGGAGTCCATGTTCAAGCAAATCTTAGAAGCTCAATAAAGAAATGCTAAGGACATTGGTGATGAGTTCAAGAACATCCATGCAATGATTAATGGGACCTATTCTGACCTCAACAACAAGTACATGCAACTTGCCTCTCATCTCAAAGTTTTGGAGAGCCATGTTTCCTCTATGTCTTCATCTTCCAAGAGCCCAATGGGATCTCTACCAGGAAAACCAGAGAAAAATCCCAAGGAATCTTGCAATGTCATCCTCACTACTACTTCTTCAGAGATTGAGATGTGTGCTCATGCGACAGAGGAGGATGAGATTGTAATGTTTGGAACTGAGTTTGGGGAAGTTGAAGATTTGTTGTGGCCACAGCTGAAGCACATATTCTGAGGGATGCTACCAAGAAGGCTGAAGTAAAGAGTCTGCAGAAAGCTGAGCCTAGAGCTGAGACACCAGTGTTGGTGTCAAAATCGGTCACGACGGAATCAATGACTGAAAGTCTCTGGAAAGTATTTCTTGAAACAAAAAGTCTCGAATAATTTGAAAAGAAGTTATACGAGATTTTCTCAAATTAGAATATCCACTCTCTGGTGAGGTCGAAAACGGTTATCTCGAAATCTACGGCAAAAGATCCTTCCAAACTCAAAGATTCCCGCACGAACGACTAACGGGGGAAAGATCGGGCAACAGAAAACCCACGGGCGGCAAAGAACCCTGGCGCGGCGGCACGCCACGCGGACCGCCTGGCATCGGCGGCAAGCAGGCCTGGCACCGGCAGCACGTGTCACGCGAGCGGCCTGGCGCCGGGCGGCAGCGCCGCAGCCAGCGCCGGCGGCACCCGCCTGGCGCGGAGGCCGCAGCGTCGCCGAGCAGGCCTGGCGCCGGCACCGCCTGGCACCGGCGGCACCGTCCGCGAGCCGCCTGGCGCCCGGCACCCGCCTGGCGCCGGCAGCAGCGCCAGCGAGCCGGCCTGGCGCCGGCGGCACGCGTCACGAGCGGCCTGGCGCCGGTGGCACCCGCCTGGCGCCGGCATGTGTCACGCGACGGCCTGGCACCGGCGGCACCCGGCCTGGCACCGGCGACGCGCGTCAGCCGAGCCGCCTGGCGCCGCGGCACGCATCGCCACGCGGGCGGCCTGGCGCCGCGAGCGCCCGCAAGCCGCCTGGCGCCCGGCAAGCCCCATGACGCCGGTCGACGGCCCTCGTCCTGGTCTCGGTCCCATCATGCTCGGTCTGATCCCATCTTGGCTTGTTTGGATCGATCCTCGTGAGTTTGGTACGATCACGACTGAAATGAACACCTTCGATTCGGTTGGAATCGTCCTCGATGTTTTACTACAAAAACTATAAGGATTAGATTTCGTAGAAGATATCAGATAAAACAAAGATCGATTAACTTGAACATCGATCCTTTAGGCTATACAGTTTGTTTTACGAGAAAGATGGTCTTTTCGAGAAATCGTATAAAACGTTCAACGACTTAAGACAAGTCCACGGACTTACTTACGATTTTAAGAATTCAGGCCCAATCATGCTGTGACGGTTTATCCGATTTCCAAACATCGGATAAACATCAAGTCACCGAAAAATAGGGAAAACTCGAGGATAATTACGAAGATCGACGAAAATGGAATACTTCCTGAAGAGATAAACTTGGGCCCAAAGGCGAGGTCCATCATCCTAAGGCAAACCGACCTAGGAGTGGGTATATAAGGAGAGCAAGAGCAGAGGAGAAGGGATCCGAAAATCCTAGAATCTAGACTTAGAGAACTCCCGCTAGCTTAGAAACTTAGAACTTAGGTGGTTAGGCCAGCGAGGCAGGACTTAGAACGTCTGGCGCCTCTTGTTCTACTTTTATCTTCTCCACAGACCCTGTTCCTCTTGGAAGGATCTAACAATTCTTCTCAGAGCTCCGCACATAGAAACCCTAGGCATTACCTTCGACATGCCCGTTTCTATGACCAACGCTCATACTAGACGAACCAGGCCCTAGAACGTCTGGCCTCCTGCTCGCAAATCTCCGCTCCTCTCGGAAGGATCGGACAATTCTTTTACTTAAGAGCTCCGCGCAGAAACCCTAGGCGTTATCTTCGACATGCCTGTTTCTATGACAAACACTCATACTAGACGAACCCGCGACGGTTCGATCTCTTATTCAATTCTTTCTAACTGAACTATGTCCGACTTGATCCTCGAAAGTGCGTAGGCAGCCTTTCTTAAGGTCAAGTCCCAAATCTTAACAAAACCTTTTCGCATTTACTCGGTCACTTGTCGTTGGCTGTCGCAGAATCCGGACCTTCAGGAAAGTCGGGTTAACTTGGCTTGCCTCCGTTTTATTCATTAAAATCGACGGTGTGAATTTCGGTTCCCACAGTTTGGCGCTAGAAGGAGGGGGATTATTACTTACTCATACGGCCGCAAAGTGCTTGATCGAACCGATGTCCGAAATATGAAAGAAAAGTTGCAGTTTGCGTCAGATGGTAAAACAACTCCAGCAGCGACTGTTCCTACGGCCAACGCTTACGCAAACGCCACTGTGCTCGAACAAATCAAAAACCTAGCCGCGGCTTTCCGCCACAGGAAGAGCCGAAAACGAGCTCGCAATTTCTCTATCTAAACAGAAAGGGCAACGATAAAATCTATCAAACCCCAAAAATTCGTCTTGTTACCAAGTTAGAGAAATCGCAACGAGCAAGGTTCCTACAAAAAACATTTCTTTCGAGAACCTCTCGGAATAATAAAACTTATTCTCCTCAAAACCTTGGGGAAACCCTATATTACTCGCGGAACAGAAGCACGGCAATCGTTTCACCGATTCCCACTGCCACACTTCTTACAAACAACTCTCGAGGAACAAACGGAAAAACGAAAGGAGGTCGGAGCTTGATCTTACTAGGAGGACTTGCCATAGGGTAAGATCAGTCTTCCCAGTCCGCCTTAGTAAGAGCCCACTTTGTTCTCCTTTGTGTCTAGGTCAAAATGGCTTTCGTTTCATCTCAATCGGAGTTTCCGTTGAGATTTTACGAAGAGAACAAAGTTACTGTCCCGGCCACCTCGCCGTGGGCAAGGACAAACATTACCGAGGTCACCTCACCATCCGACATGGCTACCTGGCCACAGGGCAAACTCACCTTCGTTATCCTTCGAGTCTAGATCAAAGTGGCTTTCGTTTCGTCTCAATCGGAGTTTCCGTTGAGATTTTACGAAGGGAACAAAATCACTCTCCCGGCCACCTCGCCCGTGGACGAGAACAACCATCACCAAGGTCACATTTCCCATGGCCACCTCGCCTGTGGAAACCTCACTTTTCTCTCCTTTGAGTCTAGGTCAAGATGGTTTTCGTTTCGTCTCAATCGGAGCTTCCGTTGAGATTTTACGAAGAAAACAATGTCGCTGTCTCGACCACCTCGCCCATGAGAAGAATCTCTCTGTCCCGTCATAGGACGAGCCCGATCCTGTCTCAGTACCATGCATCTTTGTCTGAGTTTTCGTAACTCGATATTTGAGTCCGTGAGCCCCGGGGATAGACGAAGGCGAGCAACAGCAGCATCGGCGGACGCGGGACACGGCACGGCGGTAGGCGCTGGCGGCGAACCGACCACCCCGCCTGGCGCCGGCGGCAGGCTCGTCCTCTCCCGTCTGGCGCCGGCGGCAGGCCCATCGTTTCCCGTCTGGCGCCGGCGGCAAGGGTCCTGGCGCCCATCCGTGCAGTCGTCTCGTGATCTTGAACGGCAACATCTTGGTCCCTTAAACCCATGTTCGGATTGTTCGAGAAACACGACGATTCTTCCGCAAAGCCTTCTCAATTGTTTAACAAAGTTCATATTTTAAAATCAAGCTCGGCAATATTTTACGAAACACCATTCGTAAAGTCATACAAGATCATATGAAACGATAAGGACCTAACTAGTTCGCTCATAGCCTGACAAGTTAAGAGCGTCACTCGAGTGGCGTCTTGCCCAATGTCTCCATTTGTCTAAAGCACCCACCTTAGCCTTCTTGGAGTTATCGCCTACTTCTCCTCCCTTTGCGTCAACGATTCTGTAATGTTCCTTCGAACACATTGTCAATTTAACCAGCAGTACGAAGAAACGAGAACAGGAACTTGGGCGTTCATATCTCTCTTTCGCTCCGATATTCTCGTCAGAATTTCATCAAAAAACCGATTCTCGTTCGGTATCAAACTTTTCAAAGTCCTTTGACGATGAACCGTTAAAAGTCATGAAACAAAGAGGAACGGGCAAGAGGCAGCCTTGAACGATCGATGAGACTAAGGCAGAACATGCAAACCGATCTAGTCTCTCGAAAAACCGAGACACGATCGCCCCGCGTTGTAAAAGCATACTCATCCCGCTTCCTAAAAAAAAGAAAAAACGTACACAAGCCTTCGGAAGAACGGCTAACCCGTTTTCTTTCGTAAAAAGAAAAGGAAAGTAGGTACGTATAATCCCATCTTCGAAAACTTTTTGCTTCAGCATCAAGACAACGCTTTTGACAAAGCAAACTCTCGCAGCAATAAGATTCGTCTAAAAGACGCTAGCGGCATAGCCCAACCGTTACAAACATAGTCTTGAAAACTCTACGTCGTCTCTCGTCGCAAACTCGCGACTAGAAACGTGTACCAACGTCAGACTAATAGCACGACGGTGAACTACGAAAATAACGAAATAACCTTCGGTAAAACTCCATGAGTAGTTCGAAGCAGCTTTTGTCCAAAGGTCGAAATCATAACGGAAACATCTCCCGTGTAATCCGCGGAAACATCGCTACTTTAACAATCTGCGATTTTCTATCTCCATGAAACCGGTCATCCATTACTTTCGTATAACAAGAACATTTTAAAACAAAACAGCCTATGGAAAAAACATGATCGGTCTCATGCAAACTGATTTTGCAGTACGCAAAAGTGAATGAAGAAAACATAATCCGTGGTCGCGAATATCGCAAGTAATTTGTGAGAAACGCTCTCCGGTTACCTTTGCGAAAACCCCCTCTTACATCACTTTTACGAAAATCCTCTGTATGGTCGAGTCAATTCATACAAAGCAACTTTCGTAAAATAAACATAATGGGTCCAACGGGTAACTGTCATAGACAGTTTTTGCTCCACAAGGTTTCTGGCTCCGGCTTTCACTCCCCGCGGTTACGTCCGAGAAGGGAATAATCACACAGACGAACCCGCACATGTCCTGCGTCGATCCCCAAAACTTTTCCCCCCGGATAAAATGAAACGATTTTCATGCAACAAAAAAGAATTTATACGAGCCATTCATCGTATAACTAAGACCTAAAGTGGAAGATCGTTTCTAAAAGCCATCAGCCATAACTCAGAAAACTCCGCTATGCTTGGCATGTCTATCTCGGCATACGCTATTTGGCCCTCGGCCAACTACGCCCTTCCGTGAAGCCCGGACCTGAATTCGGCATCCCCATTAAGGACAATCGTAAACTAACATGACCTTAATAAGGGTCATGGTCTGATCGTTACCAACAACTTCCTTGGCGTCGGCTGAATCTAGCCTCCATGCCAATCCAAAGCTACTGAGCAACCACCGCTCAATCACTTAACGGCTAAAAACAACAATCCATGATTTGTTCATAGAACGCCAAGTGACTATTACGCAAGCAATTTTTCGTATAACCCAGAATCGGAAATCATACGATAAACTCTTCATACCAAAACTCAGTCCTAACAACCATATGGTTAACGGAAGATTTAAACTTATCGTCAATCGATTAAGTTCTATACGCCCCGTAAACACGGCATGAAAAGAAACACTCGTGACAAGGCTCCAAGAGTTATATGAGTCATCCTTAATATATACAATCAAGTCCCGGATGGCCAACACTTCACGAAGCACTGTGAATGTAGACGGTCAAACTTACACGACCCCTTGGTCCTGCGTCCAAACCGAAACAACAGTTTGTGGCTGGGAACATTCGCAAAACATCTCCAAGCCCGCGAACATTTCAACCACGAAATGCGGTACAAGGAAAACTCGGCCTTCAGCACTGCGAGATGTCGCTAACGCTCGAAGGACATTATTTTCCTCAAAACGTTCCAGACGAAATCCTCGTCTCTAGAACTCAAAACATACAAACACACCTCTAAACGGTAACATGCCTCTAAACTGGCATCATTTCGTTGTTACTGATCACAACAAACGAACTCTAACGTCCTAAACAGACAAATAGCCGCCCTTCAAGGGGTAGGCTCTCTTGCATCCAACAAGGTTAAACATAGCGCGCTATACAAGAAATCCAAATTTTGGTTTAGCTCTTCGTAAAGGAAGTAGCTCAACTCACGCCCAGACAAATCATATAAGCCGACAACAATTCGCGGATTTTAAACGGTACGAGTCAGGTTAAAATCGCAAACAGGCAAAACGAAAGCCGATTTGTCATCGCAAAGCCTCAGTCCGAGAGTAAACCTAGGTCTTGCCTTAAACCCACCCACGCTGGATCTTGACATCTCACAGACATAGTATGGTATACGAGATCCAAAGAGTAAACCTATTCGTTTCACGAACTTTTCGCGTAAATCGGTAAACCGCGGAAAATCTCGCTTTATGCAAACAATAGGTACGGTGATCATCAGGGAACTAGGAATCAGACGACAACTCACACCCTCTTTCTCATACTTGAAAAACTGAAGTTCATAAATAATCGAAAAACAAATACATCAACAGCATCATGTTCGAAAGTCTCTCATAACACATAACCAGACCATATAAGTCTCGCTGGAAAACAGATTAAAAGGGTCTTAAACTCCAAAACGAACTACGGAAGGCTTGATCCCTACAACAAGGTGCGTAGGCAGCCTTGAAGGCAGCCCCAATCTTACCACTTTCAAGAGCCTTTCAACCATTAATTCCGCCTATCTTACCTGACATGTCTTATCGCCGCAAGAACATCACGAAGGTTCTAACGAGCTGGGGGGCTTACTGTTGGTGTAAAAATCGGTCACGACGGAATCAATGACTGAAAGTCTCTGGAAAGTATTTCTTGAAACAAAAAGTCTCGGATAATTTGAAAAGAAGTTATACGAGATTTTTTCAAATTAGAATATCCACTCTGGTGAGGTCGAAACGGTTATCTCGAAATCTACGGCCAAAGATCCTTCCAAACTCAAAGATTTCCGCACGAATGACTAACGGGAAAGATCGGCAACGGAAAACCCACGGCGGTAAAGAACCCTGGCGCGGCGTCGCGCGGATCGGCTGGCACCGGCGGCAAGCAGGCCTGGCACCGGCGACGTGTCACGCGAGCCGCCTGGCGCCAGCGACACCTGGCCAGACACCGGCGCGCAGCGTCCACGCGGCGGCTTGCGCCGCGACGCGCCACGCTGGCGGCCTGGCGGCGCACGCCGCGAGCGGCCTGGCGCCGGCAGCAGCGTCCGCGTGAGCGGCCTGGCGCCGGCACGCCTGGCGCCCGGCGGCACGCGTCACGCGAGCGCCTGGCGCTGGCGGCAGCGTCCACGCTGAAGCCGCCTGGCGCCGGCGGCACCGCCTGGCACCGGCCTGGCGCCCGGCGGCACCCGCCTGGCGCGGCACCGGCCTGGGCGGCGGCAGCGTCACCGAGCGGCCTGGCCGGCGGCACCGCCTGGCACGGCGCGTCACGCGGGCCGGCCTGGCGCCGGTGGAACGCATTCCACAAGCCGGCCTGGCGCCGGCGGCAAGCCCCATGACGCCGGTCGACGGCCCTCGTCCTGGTCTCGGTCCCATCATGCTCGGTCTGATCCCATCTTGGCTTGTTTGGATCGATCCACGTGAGTTTGGTACGATCACGGCTACAGAATGAACACCTTTCGATTCGGTTGGAATCGTCCTCGATGTTTTACGACAAAAACTAGAAGGATTGGATTTCTCATAGAAGATATCGTATAAAACATAGATCAATTAACTTGAACATCGATCCTTAAGGCTATACGGTTTATTTTACCAGAAAGATAGTCTTTTCGAGAAATCGTATTAAACGTTCAACGACTTAAGACAAGTCCACGGACTTACTTACGATTTTAAGAATTCAGGCCCAATCATGCTGTGACGGTTTATCCGATTTCCCGAAACATCGGATAAACATCAAGTCACCGAAAAATAGGGAAAACTCGAGGATAATTACGAAGATCGACGAAAATGGAATACTTCCTGAAGAGATAAACTTGGGCCCAAAGGCGAGGTCTATCATCCTAAGGCAAACCGACCTAGGAGTGGGTATATAAGGAGAGCAAGAGCAGAGGAGAAGGGATCCGAAAAATCCTAGAATCTAGACTTAGAGAACTCCCGCTAGCTTAGAAAACTTAGAACTTAGGTGGTTAGGCCAGCGAGGCAGGACTTAGAACGTCTGGCCGCCTCTTGTTCTAGTTTTATCTTCTCCACAGACCCCTGTTCCTCTCGGAAGGATCTAACAATTCTTCTACTCAGAGCTCCGCACATAGAAACCCTAGGCATTACCTTCGACATGCCAGTTTCTATGACCAACGCTCATACTAGACGAACCAGGCCCTAGAACGTCTGGCCGCCTCCTGCTCGCAAATCTCCGCTCCTCTCAGAAGGATCGGACAATTCTTTTACTTAAGAGCTCCGCACATAGAAACCCTAGGCGTTATCTTCGACATGCCTGTTTCTATGACAAACACTCATACTAGACGAACCCGCCCAGACGGTTCCATCTCTTGTTCAATTCTTTCTAACTGAACTACGTCCGACTTGATCCTCGAAAGGGTACGTAGGCAGCCTTTCTTAAGGTCCAGTCCCAAATCTTAACAAAAACTTTTCCGCATTTACTCGGTCACTTGTCGTTGGCTGTCGCAGAGAATCCGGACTTTCAGGGAAAGTCGGGTTAACTTGGCTTTCCTCCATTTTTATTCATTAAAATCGACGGTGTGAATTTCGGTTTCTACAACCAGCTGTGAAGAGAGCAGGCAACAAGCTGATAGAGGTGAAGCAGGAAGACACTGAGTTTGAGCTATCACCCTATGATAAGCTCCCTTTTCCCCAAAGAGTTCTCACCAAAGCTCAAAACAAGGTGATCTCAAAGTTCAGGAAAGATCTTAGTGATGTTGGAGTCAAGCTTCCAGAGATATCAGGTATGCGTGAAGCTCATGTCCAGATGATGCTCATCAAGGACATTCTAGACCACCAGGCTGAAGTGGCTGAGCTTTTGGACATCTCCATTCTGAAGATTGATCCACCCAACCCTCCAAAGTCCCTCCCTAAGCTTGAGTCTCAAGGGAAGTTCACCTTGTCTTTGTCCGTTGGTAAGATAACTATGGATGATGCTCTTGTTGATAGTGGTGCTAGTGTGAACGTCATTTCCTTTGATATGGTGAAGAGTCTTGGGACTGAAAGCATGGAACCAGACACTCCTCCTCTAACCTTTGGGGATTCTTCTTCTACAACCCCACTTGGCATAATCAAGGACTTCCCCTTGAAGATTGGATCCTGCACCATACTCATTTACCTCACTGTTTTGAAGATGGCATCTGAAGATAGAGTCCCTTTGATCCTTGGCACTCCTTTCCTCACAATAGTTGGAGCTTGCATTGACTTTCCCAACAAGAAGGTCACCCTCATGCATGTCAGCAAAGCTGACTCCTATCCTTTCAAACCTCCAATCACTTGTGATGCACAAGCTGTTGAGAAGCCCCAAGATGAAGTGGTTGTTGGTAAGAAAGAAGGTCTTGATGGAGAGTCTTCTAAAGAGTTGTGTGATGAGCACTTGGAAAGTGCTAAAACAGAGAAGATGAGTGGAGCCTTAAAGGCCACTCATGGCAAGAAGAAGATGGTGAAAGAGCCTCATCCTCCACCTCTTGATTTGCTCCCACACACCCTCACTCTCCATCCAAAGCAGCTCAAAGATGGTGTCCTTGAGTACAAGATCAAGCATAAGGGCAGGTCCACACCATTCTCAAGTGCTAGAGCCATCATCACTCCTCAGCTCAAAGATGACCCAATCAAGCTTCAAGAGCTTCTCTCCCAGGTCCTCACCATCACACTTGAAGGTGGGAAGGATCCTCCTTCTCACTAGTTCAAGAGAAAAGGTAGTCAAGCTAGTGACTCAAAACAAGCTCACTTGGGAGGAAATCCCATGGTTATCCTTGTACATAGCTTTGCAATTTCAATTTTTCTTTAAGTTTTTAATAAAAGTGGTTGAGGTTTTCAGGTTGAGCCAAGCACTAGAGGAGCGAAGAAAGGTGGTGATTGACATGTAACAGCCTCCTCTAGTCGATATGAACCAAGCCAGCTCCTAGCCCCGACACCAAACACCACGCCCAAACCTCCTTCTTAGGTATCACTCCAACCCTTCTTGTATATACATTTGCTTTTGCCTTGTTGGGGTATCTCCTTCTAAGGTATCACTCCAACCCTTCTTGTTGTGGGAACCGAAATTCGCACTGTCAATTTTAATGAATAAGATTGCGGAGGAAAGCCAAGTTAACCCGACTTTCCTTGAAGGTCCGGATTCTCTGCGTTGCCACACGAAATCGAGAAAGTTAACAGATGACAAAGATAAAAATTGCGATATTTGCTCGAAGGCGTTTTATTAAATGAAAGATATGAATACAAGGATTCTCCGAAAGACAGAGAGATTTGCGATTAAAGAAAAATATAGAGTCGCCGGCAGAAAAACGTCCTAAGCCTTGCTCCGCTAGTCTAACCACTTAAACCCTAATTCTTCTAAGCTAGCAAAGTGCTCTAAGTCTAATTTTCGGATCCCCTTCTCCTCTGCTCTTGCTCTCCTTATATACTCACTTCTAGGTCGGTTTGCCTTAGGATGATGGACTTCGCCTTTGGGCCCAACTTTATCTCTTCAGGAAATATTCCATTTTCGTCGATCTTCGTAATTATCCTCGAGTTTTCCCTTATTTTCCGGTGACTTGATGTTTATCCGATGTTCGGGAAATTGGATAAACCGTCATAGTCTGATTGGGCCTGAATTCTTAAAATCGTAATTAAGTCCGTGGACTTGTCTTAAGTCGTTGAACGTTTTATACTATTTCTCGGAAAGACTATCTTTCTCGTAAAATAAACCGTATAGCCTAAAGGATCGATGTTCGAGTTAATCGATCTTGTTTTACACAATATCTTCTGAGAAATCCAACCTTTCTAATTTTTGTCGTAAACGTCGAGGATGATTCCAATCGAGAGATGTTAATTCCGTAGCCGTGATCGTATCAAACCCACGAGGATTGATCCAAGCAAGCCAAGATGGGATCAGACAAAGCATGATGGGACCGAGACCAGGACGAGGACCGTCGATCGGCGCCAGGGCTTGCGCCGCACCAGGCGGCTTGCGTGGCGCTGCCGCCGGGCGAGGCTTGCCGGCGCCAGGCCGGCTTGCGTGACGCTTGCCGCCGGCGCCAGGGGGCTTGCCGCCGGCGCCAGGCCGGCTTGCGTGACGCTTGCCGCCGGCGCCAGGCCGGCTCCGTCTCGCCTGCCGCTGGTGCCAGGGGTTCTCTGCCGCCTGTGGGTTCTCCGTCGCCCGATCTTTCCCCCGTTGGCCGTTCGCGCGGGAAATCTTTGAGTTTGGAAGGATCTTTAGCCGTAGATTTCGAGATAACTGTTTTGGACCCCAACACTTGTATATACATTTGCTTTTGTCTTGTTTGGGTATCTCCTTCTCTCTTACTCACACAAAGACTGTGTGATTTAAGTGTGGGGGAGGTACCAAGTATTTGATCATGTTTGCTTTGTGATTGTGAGTCTCATGCAGTGCATTGTACATTCATATATGCATAGAAAAACCAAAATTTTTTTTAAAATTTTTGAATCATGTAGTTGCATCTCTTCCATCTTTAAGATTGAGTCTAGAGCATATAGGTTGCATTCACTTGCACATGGAGCATTGCCTTGTAAAGAACACTTGTTTGCACTGAATTTGGCACCCTAGTTAAACATATCAAGTAGCTTAAACATCTTTTGAAAGGCTTGCATGCTTTGAGCCTTGAAAACTCTTCTTGAAACTTGCTTGCTTGCTTGATATTGGCATTGTTCTTGAAACCAGCTCCAACCTGAACTTAGACTTGAATGAACTTAATGTCTCTTGCATATGGGCATTTGCATACTTTATCATGGATCTCATACACATTTGGGTTATCTTTCCCCATTATATCACTCTTTGTTAACCCAAGTGGCACTTCCATACCCTTGAACCCTAGCCATTCTTTGAAGCCTATATTGATTTGCATGAGTGAGGCCTCTTCTGGTAGCTTGTCATGTGCAAAATCATGAGAGTATTGGGAGCGACATGGATTTGTTCTCATCTATTGCTAGCATAGGGTCCTCATTTGAGCTAGCTTCTAGGATGGTGAGTGGGGTCTTTGTTTCTTAAAGGTTTATATCTTGGGTTTGGGATGTGACAATGTTGAGATTGATGAGTAAAAGAATGTATTGAGAAAGAAAAGCCCTAGGGACCTAGATTAGAAAGTTAAGAAACTCTTGGTTGATGTTTGAGACCTTCCCCCTACATAAAAAAAAAAGAAAAGAAAAGAAAAGAAAAAAAAAAGAGAAAAAGAAAGATTCAATAAGATAGTGGGGAAAGGAAAACAAAAATGTGAATTGTGCATAAAAGGGTCCTTAGTGGTTGAATCTTAAAGAAAGAAAGTTGTTCATTGGGTGACTGATGTGAGTACTTTTCATTTTTGGTTATGGGATGAATAAAAAGGGTTTAGAACTTGTAATCACTTAGGAATGGGTAGAATGGTGAGGATGGATCCATGTATGCATGAATTGCTCCTAGTCTTAGATAAATTTTGCATAATGATCAAGCTCCTTGATTCTTGAGTGATTGCCACCTTAAAAAGATGCATTGAACCCTCCTGTTCATCCATAAGACCATTTGATCACCTAGCCAAATGATTGAGATCATGTGCCCATTTGTGAGAACTCACCTTGAGTGTGTGTGTGTGAATCAATGTGAGAGTTGGTTAATAGAACATGTTGGTTGATAGGCATTGCATCTTGTGTAGAGGCATAAGAGTATTGATAGGCCTTGTGAAGCTAGAGAATAATAAGAGAGTTTTGCTCATGCTATTTGCTATGTTTCTTTAGGATTTCAAGTTGAGTGCTATGAGTGTTTCTTTTGGCTTTGCTTCCATCTCTATGTCTCTCCTCCTTGTGTTTTGAAAAGATTACTTGAGGACAAGTAAAGGACTAGTGTGGGGGGAGTTGATATCTTGCATATCTACATGTCTTTAGCTATCATATCTTGTGCATTTTGATCATTTAGATTCAGCATTAGGCATCTTTAGGTTCATATTGCATTCATATGTCCTTATTAGGTGTTGGAGTGTGTGATGGAGTTATTGGAGGTGTTTGGGAGTATTGTGATCAAAAAGGGGGTGAAATATGAACATGAACGGAGGCCTTAGATAAATCTTCTGTTGCTAAGATTTTATGGAGACACCGAAAATTGAGTTAGCTTTCCAATGGAAGTGGTTTCAAGTCATTTGGAGCTATATTGGAGGAGTTATGATTAATTTACTAGACGCATATCAACCCTGGTTGAGGATCTGGCCAAGGAGGAACTGGCCGGGTAAAATGGACCGGGGAGAGCTACCCGGGCGCGTTGGAAGAAGAACTGGCCGGGTAGAATGGACCGGGGAGATCCAATCTGGTCTACCCAAACTGCTTTTCTCACCCTTTGGTCAACCTTGAAGTGCTCCAGGGCCATTTTGGACATTTCTTTTTATGTTTTCAAGGGCTTTCACGCCTCATATAAATACTTATGTAATCCTAAATTTGGGACTTGTCTCTTTTCCTCTCAAAAACACTTTTGGATCTTGAATAAATTTTGGATCTTGGATCCTTTTTCTTCTTTTATTCTTGTGTTCTTTAGCAATTGTTGCTCTCTAATCATGGTTAACCTTGAATGCATCATGGGTTTAAGGGAAATCATGTCTATTAGAGAGTAGATCATCTTAGGGTTCATGGGCTTGGGAGATTTATGATGATTAGGTGTAGATCTAAGGTGTTTTAGTGTAGATCTATCTTTTCCTTGTTTGATTGAGTGTTCTTATTGCTATTTTGGGATTGGCCTCTTCAAAATAGAGCTATAGGAATTTCATGCCCGGAAGGTGTTCTATGAAATGCCTGAACCAACTCTTCAATGCTTTTAACATCTTTTACCTAAGGGATTAGTTGTTAAAGGTGTTAAGATAGCTAGTAGAATTGTTCTTAATGATCGCTTTCATATTATTCAACCTAAGAGATTAGATGCTTGAGATATGTTTGTGAATGAGCATTTATCTTGGGATAGAGCTTGCTTAAGATTGAGTCTAGGCTTAAGGTTGATAGATTGATTGTTGCTGCCACCTTTATATTGAAACTTGATCACCCAAGGTCAATTCCCTTGCCCCATGAGTCCTATTGCTTCATATTGAAAGAGAGATCATTACTTTATTGCTTTTAGTTTAGTTTTAGTTCATTTCACTCCACTCTATTGATTGCACTTAGATTAAGAATAGGCTTGCATTTCCTTTACATTGAAATCACCTAGGATTGGTTTGACAATCTTTTATAATACAACATTTGATTGGACCCTTGAAAACTCCTATCAGCAATTACTATTCAGGTTATCAGGATTATAATAGTATGAATGCCTATATGAGATGCTTGCATGATATTATAGAACCCAACGGTAACAATAACCGTACCACTGTCGTTTTTTGGGTTATCTATTACTAGAACCAATGATTCACTACTTAGCGCAGGTCATAATTAGAAAGGCATCGATCGACCTGCTGTCGCACGTATCGATCGACATACCCTCGCGTCAATCGAATGATGTCTCTATAGGAGAATCGATCGATGCGCCTCTAGTAAGCTTTATGCCCGGGTTGATAACAGTTCACCAGAGATTTGCTAGACCATGCTGTCGCTTGCGCCTAACAAATTCTGACTCAAAGAAGATAGATCCAAGGATAATATCTACTGTCATCATGTATAGGTTAGCTACTCCTATGCAAGTATTAAGAACAATCTTCTAAGATGAATATCACATGCTCAAGTATTCATATTTGGGGCTAATCCCTCAAAACCTATTTAAATCCTAAATCTAACAAGGCTGTTTACTCAGACATAGACAAGCAAAACATCATAACAATTAAATAAAACTGCATAGATATATTAGATAGAAAATAAAGGTGTTCAAGAAAGCTCTCAATTGTAACTCTCTCTCTCACAAAACAATGGTATGAAAAACCTTTAGGTAGGAATTATGTTTAAAAAAACTTCTTTTCGCCAAAACACTTAGGCAAGACATAAATTCTAAATAATTAGGTTAAACCTCGTCAGGGGTATCTTGGAAAATAGATGGAGTCTTGGGCTTCAAGTCGGCTGTGACCAAACTGGGCTTCTGTGTGTTTAATATCAATCGATATCACTGAAGGTGTATCGATCGACGCGTCTCTCTCCTTGTTGACCTCGAGTGGTCGATATGGTCATCTTGGGTGAAATCTCTAAAGTGCTCCAAAAACACCATCTTTCCTCTAATTGCTCCTGAACCTGTAAATATGCTATATAGACTCCAAAATGGATTAAATGTATCCTTAAACTATTATATACCATGACTAAAATCGGGTCAAATTTATGGTATATCAGAGAGCCTTGGCTACAAGGGCTGTCGGCAAGTTCGCTAGTCTAGCCACCTAAGTTCTAACCTAGTTGAGTCGAAGCTTGATAGTAAAAACGGAAAAAATACCTAAATTTCTCTAAGTGCTAAGTTTGCTCCGAAAAATTTCTCTCTCTGCTCCTCGCCTCAAGCTCTCCTTATATACTCCTTCAATCTCGGTCTCCACTCTTCCTCTTCTACCCTTGGGCCGAATTCGTCGCGAGGCAGGCTTTTTCCATTTTTCGTCGATCTTCGTGTCTATCGGGAAACTTGACATTTATCTTCAGGAAACTTGACATATATCTTTTCCTGAAATAAAAATAGACCGTCATACCAATCTTGGGCTCAATCCTATTTTAAAATCGTAAGTGGGCCGTTTGGTCGCGTTCCAGATCCGTCTGGGCCGTTTTTGGACCTCAGACGTTTTTACGGTTTTTTTTCTAAGAAATCACCCTCGTCATGATGTTGGCTTCTCGAATGGCTCCTAATACCTTGTATAGTCAGGTAAACTGGTGTTCAAGCTAACCATGGTCGTTTTATACTACGCATCGGAATCCATTCGTCTATCAAAACTTTCATAAGTTTTCCGGGATTTTCCACGATGATCCTAATCGAGACAAAACAGGAGTATTGGACTCACGGATTGTGGGAACCGAAATTCACACCGTCGATTTTAATGAATAATAATGGAGGAAAGCAACGAAAACCCTACTTTCCTTGAGGTCCGGATTCTCTGCGAGAGCCAACGACAAGTGACCAAATAAATACGGAAAAGGTTTTGTTAAGATTTGGGACTGGACCTTAAGAAAGGCTGCCTACGTACCCCTTTCGAGGATCAAGTCGGACGTAGTTCAGTTAGAAAGAATTGAACAAGAGATCGAACCGTCTGGGCGGGTTCGTCTAGTATGAGCGTAGGTTATAGAAACAGGCATGTCGAGAATGATGCCTAGGATTTCTAAGTGAGGAGCTCTAGAGTAAAAGAATTGTCCGATCCTTCCGAGAGGAGCGGAGATTTGCGAGCAGGAGGCGGCCAGACGTTCTAGGGTCTGCCTTGCTAGTCTAATCGCCTAAATTCTAAGTTCTATCAGCTAACATGAGCTCTCTAGGTCTCCCATCTCGGATTTTCGGATCCCTTTCTCTTCTGCTCCAGCCCTCCTTATATAGTCGTTTTAGGTCGGTGGCCCGTTTACCCTTTCGCATTTGGGCCCAAGTTTATCTCTTTTGGGAATATCCCATTTTCCGTCGATCTTCGTAGTTATCTTCGAGTCTTGACATTTATCCGCAGAAAGTTAGCATTTATCCTACTTCCGTGAGTTAGGATAAATCGTCATAGCTCCTATTTGGCTTGGATCCCCAAAATTGTAAGTGAGTCCGTGGACACGTTTCAAGCCCCTGATTTTCGGAAAGATTATCTTTCTCGCAAAGTAAATCGTGCAGCCTAAAAAATCGATGTTCAAGTTGATCGTTCTTGTTTTACACGATACACTTTGCAAGAAAACCAACCTTCCTAGTTCTAGTCGTAAAACTTTGAGGATAACTCCAATCGAGCCAAACCGAGGAACATTGGGTCCGTAGCTAAGATGATCGACTTCACGAAAGCCACGAGGTGCGATCTAAGTCGGACAGGCTGGGAATATGCTGGATGCGCCGGCGCCCGGGGCTAGCCGTACGTGCTTGCTCCGTCGCCCGGGCCAGGCCGTTTCGCCGCCGCCAGGCCGTGCGTTCGCCGGGCGCCGGTCCAGGCCGGGCGCGCCGCACCGGCGCCGTGTCCAGGATGTGCGTGCTCGCGCCCGAGACCAGCACGGTGAGAACGCACGCCGGCCAGCACGGGCGAGCCGGCGCCGGTGCCCGGGACCAGCAAGGGTGAGCTGGCGCCGGCACCTGGGACCAGCATGGACGAGCCGGCGCCGACCAGCACAGCGAGCGCGCCGCGCCGGACAAGTACAAGCGAGCTGGAGCCGCCGAGGCCAGGTCGCCCGCTCTGAAGATATCGGCGAGGGCTTCGATTTAATATCTTGATCGTTTTCTGGTTCCTCACGGTTTCAGAGAACGACCTCTTTGAGGCAGATTCTTTTGTGTTTAGGGTTTTTGTGGTGATTGAATCTTGACGCCCTTGGGCGAGCGGACCTTGATTGGGTTGATTCGCCTTTTTTCGTACTGATCTTCCCGGGGACTCTCGACGCAGCGCCGCCTTCCTCGATCTTACTTTCAAGAAGTGTTTCACGAAGAATCCATAAGTAAAAAATAATCTTAGCCGTTGACTTCGAGATAACCGTTTGCGACCCCAACAGAGAGTGAATATTCTAATTTGAGAAAATCTCGTATGACTTCTTTTCAAATCATACGAAACTAAGTGTTTCGAGGAACACTTTCCAGATACTTTCAGTCGTTGAATCTCTCGTGACCGATTTTGACCCCAACAGTTAGCCCCCCAGCTCGTTAGAACCTTCGCGATGTTCTTGCGAGCGGTAAGACATGTCAGGTAAGATAGGCGGAATTAATGGTTGAAAGGCTCCGTTGAAAGTGGTAAGATTGGGGCTGCACCTTTCGAAGGCTGCCTACGTACCCATGTCGAAGGGATCAAGCCTTCCGTAGTTCGTTTTGGAGTTTAAGACCCTTGTGATCTGTTTTCCAGCGAGACTTATATGGTCTGGTTATGTGTCGTGAGAGACTTTCGAGCATGTTGATGTCGATGGTATTATGTTTTGTTCTGGCCGTTGTGAGGCCATGATGTATCTTTCGGACTGGCGTTTCTAATCCCTGCCCTTTTTAGGGCCTTTAATATATTTTGCTCAAATTTATAAAATTTTGGTTTTTATAAATTGAGAGAACTTCTGTTTTTCGAAGTTAGAGGGACAGGGTGTGAGTTGTCGTCTCATTCCTGTCTCTCAGATGATCACCATACCTGTCGTTGTGTAAGATGAGAATTCCCAAAGTCTTTTGGTTTTCGGAGACTCATAAACGTACAAATATAAATGAAGAGACAAATTTTGGGATCTCGATCGGGTTTGATACTATGTCTGTGAGATGTTAAGTTCAAGCAAGGCTGGGTTTAGGGCAAGACCTAGGTTTACTCTCGGACTGAGGCTTTGCGATGACAAATCGGCTTTCGTTTTGCGTGTTTGCGATTTTAACCTAACTCGTACCGCTTTTAAAATCCGCAATTGTTATCGGCTTATATGATTTGTCTGGTATCGAATCGAGCTACTTCCATTAGGAAGTGCTAAACGAAATTTCAGTTTTCTTGTATAGCGCTATGTTATCCTTGTCGGATGTAAGAGAGCCTACCCTTTAAAGGTGGCTATTGTCTGTTTAGGATGTTAGAGTTCGTTTGTTGTGATCAGAAACAACGACATGATACCGTTTCGAAGGTGTGTTACAGTTTAGAGTTCCTGAGACGAATTTCGTGAACGCTTTTGAGGAAAATAATGTCATTCGAAAGTTAGCGACGCCTCGCAGTGCTGAAGGTCGAAGTTTTCCTTGCCGCATTTCGTGGTTGAAATGTTTGCGGGCTTGGAGATGTTTTGCGAATGTTCGCAGCCAGAAACTGTTGTTTCAGTTTGGACGCAGGACCAAGAGGTCGTAAATTTGACCTGTGGAGAAACGCCTACATTCACCGTGCTTCGTGAAGTGTTGGCCTTCCGGGATTTGTTTGTCTATTTTAAGGATGACTCGTATAACTCTTGGAGCCTTGTCACGAGTGTTTTTTTTTCATGCCGTGTTTACGGGGCGTATAGAACTTAATCGATTGATGATAAGTTTAAATCTTCCGTTAACCATATGGTTGTTAGGACTGAGTTTTGGTATGAAGAGTTTATTGTATAATTTTCCGATTCAGGGTTATACGACAAATTGCTTGCGTAATAGTCACTTGGCGTTCTATGAACAAATCGTGGATTGTTGTTTTAGCCGTTAAGAGATTGGAGCAGTGGTCGCTCAGTAGTTTTGGATTGGCATGGAGGCTAGATTCCGCCGTATAGCCAGGGAATGTGTTGGTAAACGATCAGACCATGACCCTTATTAAGGTCATGTTGGTTTACGATTATCCTTAATGGGGATGCCGAATTCAGGTCCGGGCTTTATGGAAAGGCGTAGTTGGCTGAGGGCAAAATAGCGTTTGCCGAGATAGACATGCCAAGCATAGCGGAGTTTTCTGAGTTATGGCTGATGGCTTTTAGAACCGATCTTCCACTTTAGGTCTCAGTTATACGATGAATGGTTCGTATAAATTTTTATTTTTTTTGGTTGCATGAAAATCGTTTCATTTTATCCGGGGGGGGACAAAGTTTAAGGGATCGACGCAGGACACGTGCGGGTTCGCCTGCGTGATTATTTCCTGCTCGGACGTAACCGCGGGGAGTGAAAGCAGGAGCCAGAAACCTTGTGGAGCAAAAACTGTCTATGACAGTTACCCGTTGGACCCATAATGTTTATTTTACTTAAAGTTGCTTTGTATGAATTGACTCGACCATACAGAGGATTTTTCATAAAAGTGATGTAAGAGGGGTTTTCGTAAAGGTAACTAGAGAGTGTTTCTCACAAATTACTTGCGATATTTGCACCACGGATTATGTTTTCCTCATTCACTTTTCGTATCTTGAAGTCGTTTTGCATGAGACCGATCATGTTTTTCCATAAGCTGTTTTGTTTAAAATGTTCTTGTTATACAAAGTAATGGATGACCGGTTTCATGGAGATAGAAAATTGCAGATTGTCAAAGTAGCGATGTTTCTGCGGATTACACGGAGATGTTTCCGCTATGATTTCGACCTTTGATGAAAGTTGCTTCAATTACTCATGGAGTTTTACCGAAGGTTATTTCGTTATTTCAGAAGTTCACCGTCCGCTCTATTAGTCTGACGTTGGTACACGCTTCTAGTCGCGAGTTTGCTAATTTAGAGACGGAGTTTTAAGACTATGTTTGTAACGGCTGGGCTATGCCGCCGCTTTTAGACGAATCTTATTGCTGCGAGTTTGCTTTGTCAAAGCGTTGTCTTGATGCTGAAGCAAAAGTTTTCAAGGATGGAAATATAACGAGTATAGTATAATGCACTTCCTTTCTTTTTCGAAGAAAACGGGTTAGCCGCTCTTCAAGGCTTGTGTACGTTTTCTTTCTTTTAGGAAGCGGATGAGTATGTTTTAGAATGCGTATGCATCGCTTCTGGTTTTTCGAGACTAGATCGGTTTGCATGTTCTGCCTGGACAATCAAGGAACAATGGAACAAGACTGGAAAATTTGCCTAAGACTTAGCTTACTAGACTATCCACCTAGGTTCTAAATTCCCTAAATTCTACGGCAGTTCTCAAGACGTTTTTGTTCCTGTCCTACGAAAAATTAAAACCTTGGCAAAATTTTATAAGTCGGACGTACCTTACTCTCATCGATTATTCGAGATCGCCTCTTGTCCGTTCCTCTTTGTTTCATGTCTTCTAATCCAAGTTTCAATTTTCGTAGCGTTAGTTTTAAAAGACCGGTGTGTATTTCGGTCAAGGATTCTTGCAGTATGAGTTAGTAATTTATCGAAAGTTTATTAGGCGTTAGGAATGGCCACTTTCGATTCATTTTCATAGGATTTCGAAAATTCTGATACTGAACGAGAATCGAGTTTCGACGAAATTGTGACGCGAATATCGGAGCGAGAGAGAGATAGATATCAACGCCCAAGTTCCTGTTCTTGTTTCTTCGTACTGCTGGTTAAATTGACCAAGTGCTCGTCAAGCTACGATTTTACGAGAAAGTACTCCGTTATGGTATCGGGGTTCCAAATGAATCCCAATTCCTCGTATAGCTGAGATGATTGGTGTTTCAGAATAACCGTGATCGTTTTATACGATGAATTGCAATCCATTCGTTAACTGAACCTTTCGAGTTTTTTCGTAAGTTTCCTGATCGTTCCGATCGAAACGAAACGGGGGTTTTAGATTAACGATTTTAAGGATTTGTACTACGTGGCTTCGAGCGAGGATGCAAAGTATGTGATTGGACTAGTGTTGGGGTGGTTTCACGAGGAATGGCCGCAACCGCCGGCGCCCAGGGCCGTGGTGCGGGTCCAGCCGCCGCACCGGCCGCTGACGGGCGAGCCGCCGCGCCGGGCCATGGAGCGGTCCAGCCGCCGGCCGCTGACGGCGCAGCCGCCGGTCCAGCCGCCGGCGCCGGGCCGCGACGCAGCGCCGCGCTGTGATGGACGCAGCCGCCGCGCCGGGTGCGGGTTCAGCCGCCGCGCCGGCCGCGACGCAGCGCCGCCGGGCGCAGTGGGCGCTGGTCCCACCGCCAGCCCGGGCGAACGGGCGACCGCCGCGTGGTCGCGCGCGCAGCCGGCCAGCCGGGCGTGGGTCCAGCCGCGCCCGGCCAAGACGCGGGCGCAGCCGCCCGGTGCGGGGCCATGGCGTGGTCCGCCGCGCCAGATTTGTGGCGTACCGCCGGGCCGGGGCGGTTCTGGCTGCTTCCGCAGGCACTCGGGTCCGTGTCCGTCGGGTAACCCGTTTCACTTATTTGTTTCCTCGTCTGCGAGTAATTTAGGGTTTCTCCATGGATTCAGGAGAACGAAGTTTTTTCCCGAAATTCTCAAAAACGCTTTCTCGAACCCCTACTCGTCGAGATTTCTAAAACTCGGTATTTAGACGAATTTCTTGGGGTTTGATAGATTTTATTGTTTCCCTTTCTGTTTTTATAGAGAAATTGCGAGCTCGTTTTCGTGCTCTTCCTATGGCGAAAAGCCGTGACTAGGTTTTTCTATTTTCTTGAGCGCTACGGCATTTGCATAAGCTGCTCGAGGAGCATTTACGCTAAAGTTGTTTACCAACGTTGATGTGAGCTGTGAGTTTTGTCTTTCATATTTCCAGACATCGCTTTGGTCAAGCGTTTTGTGGCCTTGAGAGTAAGAGTAATCCGTCCCCCCTCCTTCTAGCGCCAAACTGTGGGAACCGAAATTCGCACCGTCGATTTTAATGAATAATAATGTAGGAAAGCAACAACAACCCTACTTTCCTTGAGGCCTGGATTCTCTGCGAGAGCCAACGACAAGGGACCAAATAAATGCGGAAAATGTTTTGTTAAGATTTGGGACTGGACCTTAAGAAAGGCTGCCTACGTACCCCTTTCGAGGATCAAGTAGGACGTAGTTCAGTTAGAAAGAATTGAACAAGAGATCGAACCGTCTTGGCGGGTTTGTCTAGTATGAGCGTGGGTTATAGAAACAGGCATGTCGAGAATGATGCCTAGGGTTTCTAAGTGCCGAGCTCTAGAGTAAAAGAATTGTCCGATCCTTCCATGAGGAGCAGAGATTTGCGAGCAGGAGGCGGCCAGACGTTCTAGGGCCTGCCTTGCTAGACTAACCGCCTAAATTCTAAGTTCTATCAGCTAACAGGAGCTCTCTAGGTCTCCAATCTCAGATTTTTTGGATCCCCTTCTCTTCTGCTCCAGCCCTCCTTATATAGTCACTTTAGGTCGGTGGCCCGTTTAACCTTTCGCCTTTGGGCCCAAGTTTATCTCTTTTGGAAATTTTCCATTTTCCGTCGATCTTCGTAGTTATCCTCGAGCATTGACATTTATCTCCGGAAACTTAACATTTATCCTACTTTAATAAGTTAGGATAAATTGTCATAGCTCTTATTGGGCTTGGGTCTCCGAAATCGTAAGTGAGCCCGTGGACAAACCTAAAGCCCTCGAACGTTCGTACGATTTCTCGGAAAGATTATCTTTTCCGCAAAATAAATCGTATACCCTAAAGAATGGATGTTCGAGTCGCTCGTCCTTGTTTTACACGATACACTTGCGGAAGAACCAACCTTCCTAGCTCTAGTCATAAAACTTTTGAGGATAACTCCAATCGAGTCGAACCGAGGAACATTAGGTCCGTAGCTAAGGTGCTACGACTTCACGGAAGCCACGATGTGCGATCTAAATCGGACGGGCTGGGAACAGGCTGGACGCGTCGGCACCCGGGGCCAGGACATGGACGAAGCTTCGCCAGCTCCGCCAGCATCGGCGAAGCCGCGCCGGCGCCGACCAGCATCGGCGAAGCCGGCGCCGGCGCCGACCAGCACGGCGAAGCCCGCTGGCCCCGACCAGCACGGCGAGCCGGCGCCGGCGCCAGGACCAGCACGGCGCCGGGCGCCGACCAGCACAGGCGGCGCCGGCGCCGACCAGCATCGGCGAGCCGGCGCCGACCAGCACGGCGAGCCGGCGCCCGCCGACCAGCATCGGTGAGCCGGGCCTGGCGCTGCGGGACCAGCATCGGCGAAGGCGCCGGCGCCGGACCAGCATGGGCCGGCGCCGGCGCTGGGACCAGCATCGCGAGCCGGCGCCCGGCGCCCGGGACCAGCACGGGCGAGCCAGCGCCGGGGGCCAGGTCGTGCCCGTTCTGAAGATCTCGGTGAGGGCTTCGATTTGATATCATGATCATTTTCTGGTTCCTCACGGTTTTAGAGAACGACCTTTTTGAAGTTCCAAGGTAGATTCTTTAGGGTTTTGTGGTGATCGAATTTTGACGCTTGGGCGAAGCGGACCTTGATTGGGTTGATCCGCCTTTTTTTATCGATCTTCCGGGGACCCTCGTACGCACGCCGCCGCCTTCGATCTTACTTTCAAAAAGTGTTTCACGAAGAACCCATAAGTAAAAAATAATCTTAGCCGTTGGCTTCGAGATAACCGTTTTCGACCCAAACAGAGAGTGGATATTCTAATTTGAGAAAATCTCGTATGACTTCTTTTCAAATCAAACAAACTTCTTGTTTCGAGAAATACTTTCCAGAGACTTTCAGCCGTTGATTCCGTCGTGACCGATTTTGACCCCAACAATCTGGTGCTCTCCTAGGTGGAGTCATAGCCCTCATAGTGTGAGCAAGTGCATGATCACCTTCGTTGTTAGTTTTCTCTACAACAAGAGCTCCCACACCATCAGTCACACTGTCCCCAACAGCTGTTCTCTTTCCATCCCTCTTGGCTTGCTTGTGTGCACCATCAGCCACACCCTTATCAGCAACAACTCTCTTCCCATCTTTCTTGGCTTTTGCTTTCTTCCTTAGCATTGCCAAAGCTTGCAGGCGACGCTCCTCTTCTGAACCAGGCTGTGAACCCAAAGTTTTCCCAAACTGAGCAGTGTGTCTTGCTGCAAGCTCTTGCTTCTCAACTTCTATATCAGCTTCATTCTTTTTCCCCATTGGTACCTGAAATTTAAACCTTGGAAAAGAGTGAGCTTAAGAAGGAAAAACTTCTCAAGATGAGAAACATGATCAAAAGCATAAAGATTGCAATTCCAATGATCAATTACTCAAAAGAAACAAAGCATTAAGCAAAGGGGCTTTAAACATCTTAGAGAATTCTCATGCTCAATTTTTATGAACAATGAGAATCTCCAAGAATCAAAACCCCTCAATCAAACACTATCAAGCTTGAATCAGCCTAAATTGAAGTTCTCCAGTAACCTAGCATCCGATCTACCCCAAAAACAACCTAAAACAAGCACTTTATGAAAAACCCCCAAATCTCATGAACCCTAAATTTTTCAAAGTTCAAATTAATCTCAATTCCACCATGAAATCAACTACCCAGCATGATATATAAGCTTTTAGTCTAATTTACAAGAATCTAGCAAGAAAAGCTCAAATTTGAGGTTCAAATTTTTAGGGTTCGTGAGAGTTACGAATTTGAACTTTAAGATACCATACCTTGCTTTGGATGAAGGATAAAGATGAAAAGATTCAAGGAATTAGACCTAGGGAAGATAACTTGGATGTGGGAAAAGAATTTGGTGGTTTGGTTGAGAATTGATAAAGTTATGGTGATTTTGGTTCTTGGAGGCTAGAGAGGATTTTGATGTGAGGAAGAAGATGAAATGAGGAGAGAGAGAGTGAATTAGGTCTTTAAGGGTGGTCTGGGTGGGTCTGGGTCGGGTCTGGGTCAGGGTAGGTGGGTTTGGGTCCGGTTTAGGGGAAGAAAACTTACCTGGGTTGCGGCCGGGTCGGGTGCGGGTCATGAAGCCCCGGTAGGCTGGCGCGCGGATCCTGCAGCTGGAAGCAATCCGACCGGGTGCACTTACCAGGACAGGTAATCCCGGTCCTCAGCATGCTCTTCACGACCGGGTGCTCTAAGCCGGACAGGCCACCCGGTCCTCAGCATGCTCTTCATGACCGGGTGCTCTAAGCCGGACAGGCCACCCCGGTCCGTTCTCCTTCGGCCATCCGACCGGGTAGCCCACCCCGGTCCAATCCTACCCGGTCCAAACCCCTACTTCTCTTTTTTTTTATGCTTTCTCCATCTCAAGACCTCAGCTAACTCATCCCCAAGCTCTCATCATCCTCCAAGTGACTTATTTTTGAAAAAATAAATCCTAATGCAATATTTACAAGGATAACCATGGGACTTCCTCCCAAGTGAGCTTGTTTAAAGTCACTAGCTTGACTTTGCCACCTTTGAGGTTAGGCAAGGGGAGCATCAGAGAGTGGGGTTGATGTCCCATCCTCGTTTGGTATGGTGGCCATGTATTCCTTGAGTCTTTGGCCATTCACTGTGAAGTCTCCACCTTGCTTGTTCCAAAGCACAATGGCTCCATAAGGTCTCACTTCTTTGATCACAAATGGACCAGACCACCTTGACTTAAGCTTCCCTGGAAATAACTTCAGTCTAGAGTTGTAGAGGAGAACTTGATGTCCAGCCTTGAACTCTCTCTTGAGGATGTGCCTGTCATGAAAGACCTTAGTCTTTTCTATGTAAATCCTTGAGTTCTCAAAGGCATCCATCCTTATCTCAATCAGTTCATTGAGTTGAAGAAGTCTCTTCTCCTTTGCACTCTAGATGTCAAAGTTTAGAAGCTTCACAGCCCACAATGCCTTGTATTAAGGCTCAACTGGTAGATGGCAAGACTTCCCATAGACAAGGTTGAAAGGGGTAGTGCCTAGAGGAGTCTTAAAGGCTGTTCTATATGCCCAAAGAGCATCGTCAAGCTTGTCTGACCAATCCTTCCTCTTAGTTCCAACAATCTTCTCTAAGATGCCCTTGATTTGCTTGTTGGAGACATCCACTTGGCCACTTGTTTGAGGGTGATAGGGTGTTTCAACCTTGTGTTTCACTCCTGTGGGAACCGAAATTCGCACTGTCAATTTTTGATGAACAAATATGGAGCAAAACCGAGTTAACCCGATCTTCCTTGAAGGTCCGAATTCTCGGCGTAATCACTTTGGGATCGATAAAAGATAAATAGCAAAATAAGAATGAATGGTCGCTCAGAGGCGTTTTAATAGTTAAAATGTATGAGTACAAATTTCTCCTAGAGGAGTAGAGATATGCTAACTATCGGAACAACAGAACAAGAGGCGGCCAAGACGTCCTAAGCCTTGCCGTACTAGTCTAACCACCTAAGTCCTAAGTTCTCTAAGCTAGCAGGAGTTCTCTAAGTCTAAAATCTCGGATCCTCTTCTCTTCTGCCCTAGCCCTCCTTATATAGTCACTTTAGGTCGGTGGCCCATTTATCCTTTCGCCTTTGGGCCCAAGTTTATCTCTTTTGGAAATATTCCATTTTCCGTCGATCTTCGTAGTTATCCTCGAGCATTGACCTTTATCTGCGGAAACTTAACATTTATCCTACTTTAATAAGTTAGGATAAATTGTCATAGCTCTTATTGGGCTTGGGTCTCCGAAATCGTAAGTGAGCCCGTGGACAAACCTAAAGCCCTTGAACGTTTGTACGATTCCTCGGAAAGATTATCTTTTCCGAAAAATAAATCGTACAGCCTAAAGAATCGATGTTCGAGTTGATCGTCCTTGTTTTACACGATACATTTTGCGGAAAAACCATCATTCCTAGCTCTAGTTGTAAAACTTCGAGGATAACTCCAATCGAGTTGAACCGAGGAACGTTAGGTCAATAGCTAAGGTGCTATGACTTCACGGAAACAACGAGGTGCGATCTAAATCGGACGAGCTGGGAACAGACTGGATGCACCGCGCCGGGCCAGCATCGGCGAAGCCGCGCCCGGCCGCGGCCAGCGAAGCCGGCGCCGCCGGGCCAGCATCGGCGAGCCGGCGCCGCTCCCGGCCAGCATCGGGCGACCGGCGCCGGCGCTGAGGCCAGCATCGGCGAAGCCGGCGCCGTGGCAGCATCGGTTCGCCCGCGCCGGTGCCAGCATCGGCGAAGCCGCGCGCCCGGCGAGCCAGCGCCGGGCCAGCACGGTGAGCCGCGCGGGCCAGCACAGGTGAGCGGCCCGCGCCGGACCTTGGTCGCCTGTTCTTCTCGATCCAACCTTTGTTGATCCTTTTTGCGCAAAATTCCGTAGACAGGAAATGATCTTAGCCGTTGATTTCGAGATAACCGTTTTCGACCCCAACAGTTAGCCCCCCAGCCCGTAAGACTCGGAGACGATTTTGCGGGCGAGTGACTTGAGTTTGAAAATCAAAATTTTTGGCTAAGAATATTTTATTGCGAAAATCCTCATATCCTTATAAGTAGTAGCTCATTACTTCTCATTCTTCACACACTCCCCCTTTTCTCAACTTCTTCCTTTTTTGCTCTCACAAAGAAGATGTCTTCCTCTCAAGTTGAAAAAAAAGATTCCGACGTCGAGATGGGTGAGGCCAGTCAGGCTCCGCCGGTCTTGGCTGTTCATGAAGCCACTCAGTCTTTCATTGCTGGGTTTGAATCTTTCAAGGAAAGATTGTCGCGTCGCAGCGCTGCGAAAGACTCGACCCGGGCGAGAACCGAAGCACCCAGTGTTCCTCCTTCGCATGTGCCTTCGTCCCCATCCCCTCGCTCCGAGGTTCAGTCTGATGCTCCCTTGCCCACGGGAGGGGCGGTCGTTCCCGAGCAGATTGCCGACGTTCAGAATCGTCCTTCAGGCTCCTCTATCGCTCCGATCATAATTTCTGGTCGGGATGACTTGGTAGAGTCCATACCTCCGGCTTTGAAGATTGTTTTGGGACTCCCAGCACCTAGTGCTGCACCGTCGCCCGAGGGGCGTTCGAGGGCCGGTGCCACAACTGGGGCGAAGAGGAAGAGGTGCGCTAAGAGGGAAGCGGGCGAGCCTTCGGGATTGTTGTCGCAACATCGTTCCAAGGTTTGATTTTGATTTTTCCGCAATTCTTCTTTTCTTTTCTTTTGCGATGATCCTTACCCTTTCTCTCTGCGGACAGTTTGTGTCACTGATTGATGGGATGCTTGGTGACTGCGGATCGGAGGTTGCGCATCTATCGAAGGAGTTGGAGTCGTCGCAAGAAGCGTCGAAGCGTACCCAGCCGTCTCAGCTTGAAGTTCGAATCGGCGACCTCGAACGCGATCTCGGGAAGACCGCGAGTTTGTTGCTCAAAGTGAAGAAAGAGAAGAGACACAAAACCTCGGAAATCCGTCGTCTCCAACAAAAGATCCAGGATTACGAAGATATGAGCGCTCATAAGCCGACAGAGACCGTCGATCCCCGCGGCGACTTCTTCGCTCGTTTGACGAGGATGGCCAGTTTTTTCGAGTCTCTGATAGCTGTCCGTGAGAGGGACTTAGCTTTGGCGGGAATCGAAGGGAGCTTGAGCGAGCTTCGGCTGCTTAGGGGCGACGAGGCCCTAACTCTGGATTCCGAGGAAGCTAGACTGCTGTCTTGCAAGGGAGAGTTGGTGGCTTTCGAGGGGGACTTTGAATTGATTCTCGCTGGTCTGAGGTCCGAGTGCACCCTTGTACCGGATTCGGAGGGCTCGGAGGATCAGGTTCAGGCAGCAAAGGATCGTGAGGCTGGCGTGGATGAGGTAGGCAGTGGAGGTGTGATCGAGGGAGTCGATGGCGAGACCGTTCCTGCTGCGGGTGAGTTTGAGGATGAAGGTGATGCTCCGAGGAGCGTCTAGGTTTACCAATCCCTTGAGGGATTTTTATTTTGTTTGTGTGCTATGAGGCCATGATGTATTTTTTCGGGACTGGCCGTTGGTGGCTTTGAATCCCTGCCCTTTTTAGGGCGTTTGTTGAACTCGCGGCTCAATCTAAAATATTTCGGTTTTTATGACGTTTAAATGAACTTCTGTTTAATGAGTTGTCGTCTCATTCCTGCCTCTCAGATGATCACCGTATCCATCGATTGTACAAAGCGAGATTTTTCATACTGATTTACGCGAAGGTTCGTGAAACGAATAGACTTAAGCGAAGAGACAAGTTTTGGGATCTCGTATCGGGTACTGATACTATGTCTATGAGATGTCAAGATCCAGAGTGGCTGGGTTTAGGGCAAGACCTAGGTTTACTCTCGGACTGAGGCTTTGCGATGACAGGTCGGTTTTCGTTTTGCGTATTTACGATTTTAACCTGCCTCGTACCGTTTTAAAATCCGCGAATTGTTATCGGCTTATACGATTTGTTTAGGTGCGAATCGAGCTACTTCCGTTTGGAAGAGCTAACCAAAATTTTGGACTTCTTGTATAGTGCGCTATGTTATCCTTGTCGGATGTAAGAGAGCCTACCTTGGGGGTGGCTTATTGTCTGTTTAGGACGTTAGAGTTCGTTTGTTGTGATCAGCAACAACAAAATGATACCGTTTTGAGGTGTGTTTGTATGTTTTGAGTTCTAGAGACGAGAATTTTGTCTGAAAGTTTGAGGAAAAGAATGTCCTTCAAGAGTTAGCGACGTCTCGCAGTGCTGAAGGTCGAGTTTTCCTTGTGCCGCAGTTCGTGGTTGAAATGTTTGCGGGCTTGGAGATGTTTTGCGAATGTTCGCAGCCAGATAACCGTTGTTTCAGTTTGGACGCGGGACCAAGGGGTCGCGTAAATTTGACCCAGAGGGAAACGTCTACACTCACTGTGCTTCGTGAAGTGTTGGCCTTCTGGGATTTGTTTTTTGGATGTGATAATCGCTTAGTGGATACTAGATCCGTTGTCGTTGCCGTTTAGTAGTTGGCGAAATGTGTTGTCTATAAAGAGTTTCGAAAGTTTCAGAATTTTCGAAATTCGTGGGAGTATACGAGTATACGCACCCCACTCCCCCCCCCTTTTAATCGGGGGGGATAGCTGAACCCGCCGGTTAGCGAGTTGCCTACGTACCCTTTTCGGGGATCAAGCCATCTTGTAGTTCTTTGTACCACGTCGTCGTTAGTGATAGTATTTTATAAGATGCATCACGTTCCAAGTTCTTGGGATTTTTACGTCTTGCATGTTCGCGATTTGGTACGAACCTGGTCGGACCACTTTTATGACTTTGTATGGTCTTTCCCAGTTTGCTCCCAGTTTTCCTGCGTTTCGTTCGGCAGTGTTTTGGAAGACTTTGCGTAGGACTAAATTGCCTTCTCTGAACCTACGATGGCGTACGTTTGAGTTGTAGTACCTTGCGGCAGCATGCTGGTAATTTTGAAATCGAATGAGCGCCTGGTCGCGGCGTTCATTGATAAGATCGAGATTGTCCAGCATCATAGCGTTGTTTAAATCTTCTGGTTCGGGGAGGAATCTTCTCCGTACTCCGGGGAACTCTACTTCCGCGGGGATCATGCATTCCGTTCCGTAAACGAGGGCGAATGGGGCTTCACCCGTAGCCCGTCTCGGGGTTGTACGATGCGACTAAAGGACTCCTTCGAGCTCCTCTACCCATCGCCCCTTTTTGGGGTCTAAGCGCTTTTTCAGTCCGTCAAGGACGGTCTTGTTGATGGTTTCTGCCTGGCCGTTGCATTGCGGATATCTGGGAGTCGACTTGGTAAGTCGTATCTTCCACTTCTCGCAGAATGCCTCGAATCGGGTAGAGACGAACTGAGACCCGTTGTCTGTCATGATTTCGTAAGGGACCCCGTGTCTGGTGATTATGTTCTTCCATACGAAGTTCTCGACTTGTACGTCTTTGATACTTGCGTAGGGAATCTGCCTCCACCCATTTTGAGAAGAAATCCGTGAGGACAAGGAGGAAACGTTTCTGCTTCGAGTTATGCAATGGCCCGACGATGTCCATGGACCATCGCATAAAGGGATACGGAGATGAGATGGACTTCCGCGGGCTGACGGATCGTCGGCCCATGCCTTTGGCATTTTTCGCACTTTCGAGCGAACTTCTCGCAGTCTTTGATCATAGTTGGCCAGTAATATCCGTGGCGTTTTATTTTAACTGCGAGAGATCTTCCGCCGGAATGGTTTCCGCACGACCCGGAATGGACCTCCTCCATTACTCTTCTCGCTTTTTCGCCTTCGGCGCAGGTCATGAGTGGGCTGGAGAATCTCCATTTGTAGATTTCTCCTTCTACCGTTACGTATCGTGCGGCCTGAGTCTTGATTTTGCGGGCTGCCCATTTTTCGGCAGGAAGTGTTCCATCGATTATGTACGCTCGGATTGGTTCCAGCCAAGGGCTTTTGCAGCCATATTCCGACTGATCCATGTTTTCTTCTGGTGGGTCATCCATTTTTTTCCGCGTTTTCGATTTGTGCTCAAATAAGATTGGCGATCACTGGCAGTCTGATGCTTGGATGTTCAATGAACTCGACGGGGATTACCCGACTTAGTCCAGGGTCTGAACTTGACGCGAGTGCGGCCAAGGCATCTGCCTGAGTGTTTTCCGAGCGAGGAATCCTAGTGAGGGCGAAGTGGTCGAAGTTTCGGGAGAGATCTTGGATGAGTTTAAGATATGCGTCCATTCTTTCATCCCTTGTTTCATATTCCCCGCTGTACTGATTTGCGACTAACTGAGAGTCACAGTAAGCGTGAATGTTGCGGATCTTCAGCCCTCGGGCTAGCCGTAAGCCCGCAACGAGTGCCTCATATTCGGCCTCGTTGTTTGACGCGTGGAACTCCAATCAGAACGACTGCTCCAATATTTTGCCAGTCGGAGACGTGAGCCGGATTCCGATCCCAGATCCTTGTTTGGACGATGATCCGTCGACGTGAAGGACCCAAGTTGAGTTCGGTTCTGTGTTCGTCATATCTCTTACGGGCAATTCCACCAAGAAGTCCGGCAATACTTGAGACTTTGCGCAGGTTCTTGGGCGGTACTCTACGTCGTACTCGCTTAGTTCGATCGCCCATTTCACGAGTCGTCCTGACTGACTCGAACTGTGCAAAATCGTTCGCAAGGGGAAGGTGGTGAGGATTACAATGGTATGCTACTTAAAATACGGCCGGAGTTTTCTTGCCGACGTTACAACCGCAAATGCTAGTTTCTCCATCAGGGGATATCGGGTCTCAGCGTCGCAACGTTTTGCTTATGTAGAAGATTGGTTTCTGCTCACCGCGTTCTTCTCTAATCAAAAGGCCGCTTACCGCTGTTGTGGATACTGTGATGTACAGGAACAAGGGTTCTCCCTCTACTGGTTTCGCGAGGACGGGAGGAGTTGCCAGGTAATGCTTTAGCTGTTGGAAAGCTTTTTCGCATTCCTATGTCCATTCAGACTTCTTGTTCCCTTTCAATGTGTCGTAGAAAGGAAGGCATTTGTCCGTTGAGCGCGAGATAAAACGGTTTAAGGCGGCGACTCTCCCTGTTAGCCTTTGGACTTCCCTTTTTGTTTTGGGCGAGACCATTTATATTAACGCGTTTATCTGTTTGGGGTTAGCCTCAATCCCGCGACACGTGACTAGGTAGCCGAGCAATTCTCTCGATGCCACGGAGAATTTACATTTAGCCGGGTTCAATTTCATGTTGTGCAAATTCAACCTTGCGAAACATTCTTCCAGATGGGCAACGTGGTCGTGTTCGTCAAGGGATTTTACAAGCATGTCATCGATGTATACCTCCATGGTTTTTCCAAGCTGCTCGGAAAACATTCGGTTGACGAGTCGCTGGTAAGCAGCGCCTGCGTTCTTGAGGCCGAAATGCATTACTTTGTAGCAATACGTCCCGCGGTCTTCTCGCGATCATCCGGGTTCATCATAATTTGATTGTACCCGGAGAAGGCGTCCATAAATGGTAAAAGTTTGTTTCCGGCTGTTGCGTTGACAAGTCGGTCGATATGCGGAAGTGGAAAGCAATCTTTTGGACAAGCCTTGTTGAGGTCGGTGAAATCGACGCAGACTCGCCATTTACCGTTTTTCTTTTTGACCACGACTGGGTTAGCGAGCCAGTCTGGGTACCTGACTTCCGTTATTGACCCCACTTTAAGGAGTTTTTCAACTTCCTCGTTTACCGTGGTGGCACGCTCTGGTCCTAGTTTCCGCCTTTTTTGCTTGACGGGTTTGTAGATTGGGTCAAGGTTGAGCTCATGGCAAGTTATGCCGATGTCGATCCCTGGCATATCCTCTGCCACCCAAGTGAATGTGCTGAGGTTCCTTTTTAGACAGGCTATGAGCTCTACTCTCAAAGGTTCGCGGAGGTTGGCTCCGATCTCGACGCATCGTTCTGGGAACGATTCGTCTAGGCAGACCGAGATTACCGGTTCGCAAGTTGGTTCGCGCTTCCCGTCTAGGGCTTCGATCCTCAGAGATTGCCAGAAGACATTCGAGTCTTGTTCTGGGGTGTTCTTATCGGGAGTAGGCTTTACTTTTTTGCTTCGGGAGGCTTCGACTGCTGAGTTTTTTCTTTTCAGCTCGGCAGCGAAACATACTTGCGCCATCCTGCGATTTCCTTGTATACTTTCGATTCCGCGAGGGGTTGGAAACTTTAGACACAGATGGAATGTCGAGGGATCGCTCGCATGGAATTCAGCCATGGAGTACCCATGATCGCGTTACACGATGTTGGACGGTCGACGACTAAGAATTCCGTGATTTTGGCGACGCTCCCGGCTTTAACCAAGCGGCTGATCGAGCCGTGAGTCATAGTAGCATCTCCCGAGAGTCCAAATATCGGGCTAGGTTCTTCCGTGACGGCGCACAGGTCGACCTCCATTCTCTCGAGGGTACTCTTGTAGATAATGTTGGCCGAGCATCCGGTGTCGACTAACACTCTTGCTACGTTGATGTCTTGGATCGTCAGTTCGATTACAAGGAGATCGTTGTGGGGTTTGGCCTGGTTGGCCATTGCCCGATCCTTGAAGGAAACAACATCGCTGGCTACTGGAGCGGACATCCTATATTTTTTATTGCTTAGTGACAAATATGGAGGAAAACCGAGTTAACCCGATCTTCTTGAACGTCCGAATTCTCTGCGTAATCACTTTGGGATCGATAAAAGATAAATAGCAAAATAAGAATGAATGGTCGCTCAAAGGCGTTTTATTAGTTAAAAAGTATGAGTACAGAATTTCTCCGAGAGGAGTAGAGATATGCTAACTATCGGAACAACAGAAGTTCTAAGCCTTGCCGTACTAGTCTAACCACTTAAGTCCTAAGTTCTCTAAGGTAGCAGGAGTTCTCTAAGTCTAAAATCTCGGATCCTCTTCTCTTCTGCCCCAGCCCTCCTTATATAGTCACTTTAGGTCAGTGGCCCGTTTATCCTTTCGCCTTGGGGCCCAATTTTATCTCTTTTGGAAATATTCCATTTTCCGTCGATCTTCGTAGTTATCCTCGAGCATTGACATTTATCTGCGGAAACTTAACATTTATCCAACTTTAATAAGTTAGGATAAATTGTCATAGCTCTTATTGGGCTTGGGTCTCCGAAATCGTAAGTGAGTCCGTGGACAAACCTCAAGCCCTCGAACGTTCGTACGATTCCTCTGAAAGATTATCTTTTCCGCAAAATAAATCGTATAGCCTAAAGAATCGATGTTCGAGTTGATCGTCCTTGTTTTACACGATACATTTTGCGGAAAAACCATCCTTCCTAGCTCTAGGTTTAAAACTTCGAGGATAACTCCAATCGAGTAGAACCGAGGAACGTTAGGTCCATAGCTAAGGTGCTATGACTTCACGGAAACCACAAGGTGCGATCTAAATCGGACGAGCTGGGAACAGACTGGATGCACCAGCGCCCGGGGCCAGCACGGGGGAGCTGGCGCCCGGGGCCAGCACGGGCGAGCCGGCACCGGCCGGGCCAGCATCGGGACTTCGGCGCCGCCTGGGCCAGCATCGGCGAAGCCGCGATGGTGCCAGCACGGAGAGCGGGCGCCCGGCGGCTGGCGAAGCGGCGCCCGCCCGTGCCAGCACGGCGAAGCCGCCCCGGCGCGGTGCCAGCACGGGCGAAGCCGCCCCGACGCCGGTGCCAGCGGCGAGCCGCGGCCGGCCAGCATGGCGAGGCCGGCGCCCGCCGCAGGCGAAGCGCGGCACCCGGCGCCCGGGACCTTGGTCGCGCCTGTTCTTCTCCGATCCAACCTTTGTTGATCCTTTTTGCGGAAAGTCCGTAGACAGGAAATGATCTTAGCCGTTGATTTCGAGATAACCGTTTTCGACCCCAACAACTCCCTTCTTCTTGAGAAGACCCTCAAATAGCTTGTTGATGAAATGTGAACCTCCATCACTTATGACCACTCTTGGTACTCCAAATCTTGGGAACATATTGCTCTTGAACATTTTGATCACCACTCTTGAATCATTTGTGGGACTTGCTATGGCTTCTACCCACTTTGATACATAGTCCACAGCCACCAAGATGTATTTGTTGCCATAAGAAGAAGGGAAGGGTCCCATGAAGTCTATCCCCCAAACATCAAACAGTTCCACTTCAAGGATTGGGTTTTGAGGCATCTCATTCCTCTTAGTAATGTTCCCCCTCCTTTGGCAAGAGTCACATCTTGAAATGAAGTCTTGTGTGTCCCTGAACATGTGTGGCCACCAAAATCCAGCTTGTAGCACCTTTGAGACAGTCTTGAAGGTAGCAAAATGGCCTCCACAGGAAGATCCATGGCAATGTGTGAGGATTCCTTCAACTTCTTCTTCAGCCACCACCCTTCTATAGATCTGATCCTTGCAAAGAGTGTAGAGGTATGGTTCATCCCAATAGTATCTCTTCAAATCTTTGTAGAACTTCTTCTTCTCATACCCCACAAGACCCAATGGCTCCTTCCCAGTGGCTAAGTAGTTAACCAAATCAGCATACCGAGGTCCTTTCTCTTCAGCTGCCTTAAGCTCTTCAATCTTCTTTCCAGTCTCAATAACTGCCACCACAGACATGATAGCCATGACATGCTCCTGTCTAAGTCCCTCATAAATAGGGATTCCACCTTCAATCCTCAGCCTGGACAAGTGATCAGCAACTCCATTCTCAATCCCTAGCTTGTCTCTAATCTCTAAGTCAAACTCTTGAAGCAAAAGGATCCACCTTAGTAGTCTTGGCTTGGCATCCTTCTTTGCTAGGAGATGTCTCAAAGCTGCATGGTCAGTATACACAATGACCTTGGAACCCACCAGGTAGCTTCTGAATTTTTCAAAAGCGAAGACAATGGCCAGCATCTCTTTCTCAGTTGTGGCATACTTCGTCTGTGCATCATTCAGGGTTTGACTAGCATAATAAATCACATGAGTCTTGCCATCCGTCTTCTGCCCCAGAACAGCCCCAACAGCAAAGTCACTAGCATCACACATTATCTCAAAAGGGAGGTCCCAATCAGGTGGCTGGACAATGGGAGCACTAACAAGTTCACCCTTTATCTTCTTGAAAGCTTCAAGACACTCTTCATCAAAGCTGAAAGTGGCCTCCTTGCACAGCAACTTGGTCATTGGTCTAGAAATCTTTGAGAAGTCCTTAATGAATCTTCTATAGAACCCAGCATGGCCAAGGAAGCTCCTGATGTCTTTCACTGTCTTTGGTGGTGGCAAGCTGACCATCACCTCAATCTTAGCCTTGTCCACTTCAATGCCCTTTTCTGAAATCTTATGCCCAATTACAATCCCCTCTTTGACCATGAAGTGACACTTCTCCCAATTCAGCACAAGGTTGGTGTCTTCACATCTCTGTAGGACCATTCACAAGTTGGACAAACAAGCAGAAAACGAAGATCCGTAGATAGAGAAATCATCCATGAATACCTCCACTATATCCTCAATGAGATCCGAGAAGATAAACATCATGCACCTTTGAAAGGTTGCTGGAGCATTACATAACCCAAATGGCATCCTTCGATAAGCAAAGGTGCCATAGGGCATGTGAATGTTGTCTTCTCTTGATCATTGGGATGTATGGGGATTTGGAAGAACCGTGAATACCCATCAAGGAAGCAATAGAAAGGATGGTTTGCAAGTCTCTCAAGCATTTGATCAATGAATGGCAATGGAAAATGATCCTTTCTAGATGCAGAGTTGAGCTTTCTATAATCAATACACATCCTATGGCCAGTTATGGTTCTAGTTGGTATCAATTCATCCTTGTCATTTTTAACCACAGTGATACCACCTTTCTTTGGGACTACATGCACAGGAGATACCCATTTAGAATCTGAAATAGGGTAGATAACACCAGCATCTTAGAGTTTAAGAATCTCCTTCTTTACAACATCCTTCAGGTTAGGATTTAACCTTCTTTGATGCTCTATAGAAGTCATTGATTCATCCTCGAGATGTATCCTATGCATGCACAAAGGTGATATCCCCTTAATATCATCTAGTGAGTACCCAATTGCTTTTCTAAACCTTTTAAGTGCATTTAAAAGTTGAGAAAGTTCAAGTTCAGTAAGTTCACTACTCACAATGACAAGATATGACTCATTAGGGCCTAGAAATGCGTACCCTACACCATGGGGAAGAGGTTTTAGCTCCACTTTTGGTGCCTTGAGATCACTCCAATCATCTTGTTGGGTGTCCTCTTGTTGAGTGGCTGAAACAGCTTGGTACACCTCTTGTTTAAGCTCCTCATACTGGCCTTCATCATCAATCTTCTTGCGAGAATCAAGCATGGCCACAATAGCATCACTCTCTTTGTTCTCAACCACTTGGACCTCTTTATCCACTATCAAAGCATGTTGCAAGGGGTCCTTTATTTCCAACTCTCCAAGTGCCAATTCCTCAAGAAGCTCATCAGCAAGGGCGTCCATCTCTTCAATGTAAAACACTTGGCCTTGCGCAGTTAACCTCTTCATCACTTCCTTGATGTCAAAATGAAGAGTGTGCTCTTTCCCCAAATGAAGATCAATCTTGCCTTCCTTCACATTGATAAGGGCTCCTGCTGTGGCCAAGAATGGTCTTCCAAGGATCAGAGGGTCTCTAGCTTCTTCATCAATCTCTAGCACCACAAAATCAGTAGGAATCTCACAATTTCCCACCATCACAGGGAGATCTTCAAGGATACCAATAGGGAATTTGACTGAGCGATCAGGAAGCACCAAAGAGAGTTTACACTTCTTGTATTGGCTGAACTCAAGCTTCTTGGCAACAGATAGAGGCATGAGACTGACACTAGCTCCCAAATCACATAGACATCTCTCAAACATCAAAGGACCAATGGCACAAGGTAGAGTAAAACAGCCTGGATCCTCTAGCTTCTTAGGGATTGTCAATCTCTGGATGATGGCACTGCACTCATGAGTAAGAACCATCATGCCCTCCATTTCCATCTTCTTAGCAGCCACAACATCCTTCAAGAACTTGCTGTATTGAGGGACAAGCATGAAGGCATCAATGATGGGCATTTTGACTTGAACTTCACTCATTTTCTTCTCAAAGAGTGCTTTGTACTTCTCCAAAAGTTGCTTCTTGAATCTTCCAGGAAATGGCAGCTTAGGTTCATAGGGAGGAGGAACAAAAGAAGACACTTTTGTTGGAGTGGCAACTTCACCATGCTTTAGTGTTTTCTTCTCTTCTCCAACCTTTCCTTTACCCTTAGCTTCAACAATATTTTCTAGAATCTCCTCATCAACCTTCTCATCTACAATCACAACATCATCATCAATGTTGATGGCCACCCCCCCCACCTAGTTGCTCACCATCCTTGGGGAGAGCTCTTGGAGGTAACTCTCTACCACTTCTCAAGGTAATTGCTTTTATGGGCTTCTTGGGGTTCTGCTCAGCCTTTCCTGGTAGTGTTCCTTGTTGGCGGCTTGGCTGAGAATTCATAGAAGCAAACTGACTCTCCAAGGCTCTTATCTTGTTGATTAGCTCGTATAGCTGCTATCAATCTTGGAGTGGACAGTCTTGAACTCATGGCCAATGTCCTTGGCTGTTCTAGCTTGACCTTCCAGTATTTGTTTGAACATAGCTTCCATAGTTGAATCTGGAGTTTTAGTTTGGGAATAGCTACCTTGAGCTTGAGTAGGCTGATTGCCTTGATTGGTAAAACCAGGAGGAGGATTCTGCCTAGGCTGGTAGTTCCCTTGCTGAGTGTTTTGCTTGGGTTGATAGCCTCCTTGCTGGTTGTTAGGATAAGATCTCTGCTGGTAGTTGTTGTACTGAAAGTTAGGCTCCTTCCTGTACCAAGTACCATTGTTGTTGACGAAGCAAAGCTCTTCTTGCCCTTCTAACCCATCAACTTCATTAACCTTAGGAGGAGCTTCTTGACTAGGACAACCAACAAAGTTTATCTGCTCATGTTTGGCTTGGTTAGCAATGAGCAAGTCTATCTTGTCCTGCAAGGATTTGATTTCCTTCTTGGTCTGGTTGTCATCAGCTCTGGTGGTTCTATCAGCTCTGTCATGCTCTCCGCTGTAAACTGAGTCACTCTTCACCATGTTGTCAACCAGATCCTCAGCATCTTCTTCCGACCTGCCCAGGAAGAATCCATTGCTTGCTGTATCCAATCTAGCTCTGAACTCAGGAAGGGCACCTCTGTAGAATGTGCTCAGCAAACTCTCCTTTGAGAAGCCATGGTGGGGGGCATTTAGCCTGATAGCCTTTGAACCTCTCCCATGTTTCACTAAAGCTTTCCAAATTCTTCTGCTGGAAGCTAGAGATCTCATTTCTCAGCTTGGCTGTCCTTGATGTAGAAAAGAATTTCTCCAAGAAGGCTTTCTTGCAATCATCCCAAGTGGTTCTGGAGTCACTAGGCAGAGATTTCTCCCTTTGGCGTGCCTTGTCTCCTAGAGAGAAAGGAAACAGCTTGAGCTGGAAGGCATCTTCTGACACACCATTGGTTTTGGACAAGCCACAATAGCTGTCAAACTTGTCCAAGTGATCAACTGGGTCTTCTACAGCCAGGCCATGGTACTTGTTGTTCTCAATCACATTCAACAACCCTGACTTGATCTCAAAGTTGTTAGCTTCCACAGCTGGTGCGCGGATGCCTGTCCTATGACCATGAATGTGAGGACGGTCATAGGTGCCAATAGCTCTAGCTGGCCGCTGTGGGTGTTGTTGTTGCTGGCGCTGTGGTCCAAGGTTGTCAGCTCCTTGACCATTGCCATCTTGAGGTTGATGCTGGTATTCATCCATCTCAAACCCCAACCTCTGAATGTGAGCCTGTTGCTCTTCTTCTCTTCTCCTTCTTGCTATTTCCCTCTCAAGTGTAGATATCTCTTCAACAGTGGGAACCAGGTTAGTTGCACCCTGCTTCTTGTGTTCATACACCTGAAAATCAAAGGAAGAGGCAAAAGGAGAATCAATATCACAAGAAAAGAAAAATGATTTAGTCTCAAGCAAGTGACTAAATCCCAATGTCACAATCAACTTAGAATTCGGAAACGGCACCAATTTGGTGAAAGGACTTTTCAAGGGTCCTAATCAAATGATGTAGTATATAAGATTGTCGAACCAGTTCTAAGTGACCACAAAGCAAAGGGAATACAAGCCTATGCTTAATCTAAATGCAATCATTAAAGGAGATAATTATTAAACTAAGACAATATCTAAAATGCAATAAAATGTAAAGCTTTCTTTCTCTATGAGGAGATGAGACCCATGGGTAAAGGGACTTGATCTAAAATGATTAAGTTTTCAATCCAAGATGCTAACTTTTCAATCAATCTAATTCCTTATGCCTAGACACTATGCTTGAACAAACTCTATCCCTAGATGAATTCTCTTTTGCAATGATCACCCAAGTACATCAAATCCCTTTGACTGTAATGATCAAAGCAAACATTAAGAATGAGTCTACTAGCAATCCTAGCTTCTTTAACAACTAATCCTTTAGGCAAAGCAATCTAAAAGCATAGATTAGTTGGTTCAGGCATTTCATAGAACACCTTCCGGGCATGAAATGCCTATGGCTCTATGTTTGAGAGGCCAACTCAAATGTAGCATTAAGAACACCAAATCATGCAAGGAAAGGATAGACCTAACACTAAGCACCTTGGATCTACACTTAATCATTCTCAATCACCCTAACCCATGGATCTTAAATAGATCTACTCACTAATCCACATGCTTATGATAGCTTGCATATTTACATGTTTTTAGCATCCATATCTTATGCATTTTGATCATATAAGTTAGGCATTAGGCATGTTTAGGTCCATTGTGCATTCATTTGTCCTTATCAGGTGTTGGAGTATGCTTTGGTGTGATTTGAGGTGTTATGAAGCCTTATGGCCCCAAAAGAGATGACGAATCAAGTTTGGCCATGAAAAGAGAAGTCAAATCCATGATCTGGTCAAGTAAAAGATGAGCATAGACAGAGGCCTTAGAAATGTTTCCTGCTGCTAAGATTTTGTGGAGACAAAGAAAATTGAGTTAGCTTTCCAATGGAAGTGGTTTCAAGTCATTTGGACCTGTATTGGAAGAGTTATGATCAATTCACATGAAGCATGTCAGGCTGGCCGGGTAGAGACGGCCGGGTTCAAGCAGCCGGCCGAGAAAAGAGCAGCTGGATGGAAGTGGTCCAGTCCGGGATGACTGAGCCTGGGAGAAGCACCCGGTCGTTTGAGTGGTGCTGTAGGAGACCAGACCGGGTAGACCAGTCCGGGAAGGGACACCCGGTCGGCAGAGATGGATCAAGGGACACCCGGACGACCGGGAAGGAGGAACCGGGGTACTGAAACCGGATGGGCTGGACAGCAACCAAGACAAGCTTGGACCAGGGTGGCCAGACTGGGTTGGACAAGGCTGGTTCACCCCTGACCGAAAATCCAACCCCTCTTCCCATTGGTTGAAGCCCATTTGGCTCAAGGACTTTTTAGTAATTTCGTTTTATGTTTCTAGGGCTTTCAAGCCAATTATAAATACTCATGTTATCCCTAATTTGAGACTTATGTTATTTTTTCTTTCTAAGAACACAAACCTTTGAGAAAGTTTTATCTTTGAATCTTAATCTCATCTTGTGTTCTTGATTGTTTAATTTCATCTCTTTTCTTTCTCTACATGTTTAAGCTTAAATCTCTCATGGGTTTAAGAGTAAGCATGTGGATTAGTGAGTAGATCCATTTAAGATCCATGGGTTAGGGTGATTTAGAATGATTAAGTGTAGATCCAAGGTGCTTAGTGTTAGATCTATCCTTTCCTTGCATTGATTTGGTGTTCTTAATGCTATATTTGGGTTAGCCTCTCAAACATAGAGCCATAGGCATTTCATGCCCGAAAGGTGTTCTATGAAATGTCTGAACCAACTCATCTATGCTTTTAGCTTTCTTTGCCTAAGAGATTAGTTGTCAAAGAAGCTAGAATTGCTATTAGACTCATTCTTTATGCTTGCTTTGATCATTACAGCCAAAGAGATTTGGTGTACTTGGGTGATCATTGCAAAGAGCATTCATCTAGAGATAGAGCTTGCTTAGTTTTGTTGTCTAGGCATAAGGAATTAGATTGATTGAAAAGTTAGCATTTGGATTGAATCTTAATCATTTGAGATCAAGTCCCAATACCCATGGGTCTCATCTCCTCATAAAGAAAGAAAGCTCTATATTTTCTTGCATTTTAGATATTGCCTTAGTTTAATAATCATCTCCTTAAATGATTGCATTTAGATTAAGCATAGACTTTTATTCCCTTTGCTTTGTGGTCACTTAGAACTGGTTCGACAATCTTATATACTACATCATTTGATTAGGACCTTAGAAAAGTCATTTCATCAAATTGGCCGTTGTCAAATTCTAAGTTGATTGTGACATTGGGATTTAGTCACTTGCTTGAGACTAAATTATTTTTCTTTCTTGTGATATTGATTTTCCTTTTGCCTCTTCCTTTGATTTTCAGGTGTATGAACACAAGAAGCAGGGTGTAACTAACCTGGTTCCCACTGTTGAAGAGATAGCTACACTTGAGTGGGAAATAGCAAGAAGGAGAAGAGAAGAAGAGCAACAAGCTCACATTCAGAGGTTGGGGTTTGAGATGGATGAACACCAGCATCAACCTCAAGACAGAGCTGCTCAAGATGGCAATGGTCCAAGAGCTGACAACATAAGACCACAGCCAAGCTAGAGCCATTGGAGCCTATGATCAACCTCACATTCATGGTCATAGGTTGGGGATAAGAGCACCAGATGTGGAGAACAACAACTTTGAGATCAAATCAGGGCTGCTGCATTTGATTGAGAACAACAAGTTTCATGGCCTTGCTGTGGAGGATCCCCTTGATCACTTGGACACATTTGATAGCTACTGTAGCTTGTCCAAGATTAATGGAGTCTCTGAAGATGCTTTCAAGCTAAGGTTGTTTCCCTTCTCTTTGGGAGACAAGGCACATCTATGGGAGAAGGCTCTTCCAAGTGACTCTATCACAACTTGGAATGAGTGCAAGAGGGCATTCCTAGAGAAATTCTTCTCTACCTCAATAACAGCCAAGATCAGAAATGAGATCTCTAGCTTTCAGCAGAAGAACCTTGAGAGATTTAGTGAAGCATGGGAGAGGTTCAAGGGCTATTGGTCTCAATGCCCACATCATGGCTTCACCAAGGAGAGTTTACTCAGTACCTTTTTACAGAGGTGCTCTTCCAGAGTTCAGGAGCAGATTGGACACAGCCAACAATGGGTTCTTCTTGGGCAGAACTGAGCAGAATGCTGAGGAGCTGGTGGAGAACATGGCTAGGAGTGACTCAGTCTACAGTGAGGAGCATGATAGGGCCAACAGAGGCACTGATGAAGATGACCAGCACACAAGGAAGGCCCTGAAATCTCTCCAAGAGAAGTTGGACAAGATTCTTGCAGAGAAGGCTAAGCAAGAGCAGATTAACTCCATTGGGAACCAGCAGCCTGCTAGGACTACTCAAGTTCATGGTGTAGAAGGTCAAGAGGAGCTGTGCTTCATCAATGCTAATGGTATAGGAAAGAGCCCAACTTCCAATACCAAAACAACTACCAGCAAAGACCTTACTACAACAATCAACAAGGAGGTTACCAAGCCAACCAGCCTACTCAGCCCCAAGGAAGCTCTTCTCAAGCTCAGGCTCCAAGTTCAAATTTGGAGTCCATGTTCAAGCAACTCTTAGAAGCTCAAGAAAGAAATGCTAAGAACATTGGTGATGAGTTCAAGAACATTCATGCCAAGATTGATGGAACCTATTCTGACCTCAACAACAAGTACATGCAACTTACCTCTCATCTCAAAGCTTTGGAGAGCCAGGTTGCTTCTATGTCTTCATCCTCCAAGAGACCAATGGGATCTCTACCAGGAAAACCAGAGAAAATCCCAAGGAATCTTGCAATGTCATCCTCTCTACTACTTCTTCAAAGATTGAGATGTGCACTCATGAGAAAGAGAAGGATGAGATTGAAATGTTTGGCACTGAGTTTGGGGATGTTGAGAGATTTTTTGTGGCCACAGCTGAAGCACATATTCTGAGGGATGCTGCCAAGAAGGCCGAGGTAAAGAGTTTGCAGAAAGCCGAGCCTAGAGCTGAGACACCACCTGTGCAAAGAGCAGACAACAAGCTGAAAGAAGTGGAGCAGGAAGACACTGAGTTTGAGCTATCACCATATGATAAGCTCCCCTTTCCCCAAAGAGTTCTCACCAAAGCTCAAAAGAAGGTGATCTCAAAGTTCAGGAAAGATCTTAGTGATGTTGGAGTCAAGCTCCCAGAGATATCTGGTATGCGTGAAGCTCATGTCCAGATGATGCTCATCAAGGACATTCTAGACCACCAGGCTGAAGTGGCTGAGCTTTTGGACATCTCCATTCTGAAGATTGATCCACCCAACCCTCCAAAGTCCCTCCCTAAGCTTGAGTCTCAAGGGAAGTTCACCTTGTCTTGCTCCCTTGGTACACTAACTATGGATGATGCCCTTGTTGATAGTGGTGCTAGTGTGAACGTCATTTCCTTTGATATGGTGAAGAGTATTGGAATTGAAAGCATGGAACCAGACACTCCTCCTCTAACCTTTGGGGATTCTTCTTCTACAACCCCACTTGGCATAATCAAGGACTTCCCCTTGAAGATTGGATCCTGCACCATACCTATTGACCTTCTGTTTTGGAAATGGCATCTGAAGAGAGAGTCCCTTTGATCCTAGGCACTCCTTTTCACAACAGTTGGAGCTTGCATTGACTTTCCAAACAAGAAGGTCACCCTAATGCATGTCAACAAAGCTGTCTCCTATCCTCTCCAACCTCCATTGGAATCAGACTATTGTGGGACAATCACTTGTGATGCACAAGCTGTGGAGAAGCCCCAAGATGAAGTGGCTGTTTGTAAAAAGAAGGTCTTGATGGAGAGTCCTCTAAAGAGAAGTGTGGTGAGCACTTGGAAAGTGCTAAAAGGCGGTCAGTCGCTGGCGCCCAGATTTGTGGCGTGGGCCTCCGGCCGGGGCGTCCTGGCTGCTTCCGCAGGCACTCGGGTCCGTGTCCGTCGGGTAACCCGTTTCACTTATTTGTTTCCTCGTCTGCGAGTAATTTAGGGTTTCTCCATGGATTCAGGGAGAACGAGTTTTCTTTTTCCGAGAAATTCTCAAAAAACGTTTTCGGTCGAACCCCTACTCGAGATTTCTAAAACTTCGGTATTTAGGCGAATTTCTTGGGGTTTGATAGATTTTATTGTTTCCCTTTCTATTTTTATAGAGAAATTGCGAGCTCGTTTTCGTGCTCTTCCTATGGCGAAAAGCCGTGACTAGGTTTTTCTATTTTCTTGAGCGCTACGGCATTTGCATAAGCGTTGGCCGTAGGAGCATTTACGCTAAAGTTGTTTACCAACGTTGATGTGAGCTGTGAGTTTTGTCTTTCATATTTCCAGACATCGCTTTGGTCAAGCGTTTTGTGGCCTTGAGTAAGAGTAATCCGTCCCCCCTCCTTCTAGCGTCAAACTGTGGGAACCGAAATTCGCACCGTCGATTTTAATGAATAATAATGTAGGAAAGCAACAACAACCCTACTTTCCTTGAGGCCTGGATTCTCTGCGAGAGCCAACGACAAGGGACCAAATAAATGCGGAAAATGTTTTGTTAAGATTTGGGACTGGACCTTAAGAAAGGCTGCCTCGCACCTTCGAGGATCAAGTAGGACGTAGTTCAGTTAGAAAGAATTGAACAAGAGATCGAACCGTCTTGGCGGGTTTGTCTAGTATGAGCGTGGGTTATAGAAACAGGCATGTCGAGAATGATGCCTAGGGTTTCTAAGTGCCGAGCTCTAGAGTAAAAGAATTGTCCGATCCTTCCATGAGGAGCGGAGATTTGGCAGTGAGGCCCAGGCGTTCTAGGGCCTGCCTTGCTAGACTAACCGCCTAAATTCTAAGTTCTATCAGCTAACAGGAGCTCTCTAGGTCTCAATCTCAGATTTTTGGATCCCCTTCTCTGCTCCAGCCCTCCTTATATAGTCACTTTAGGTCGGTGGCCCGTTTAACCTTTCGCCTTTGGGCCCAAGTTTATCTCTTTTGAAATTTTCCATTTTCCGTCGATCTTCGTAGTTATCCTCGAGCATTGACATTTATCTCCGAAACTTAACATTTATCCTACTTTAATAAGTTAGGATAAATTGTCATAGCTCTTATTGGGCTTGGGTCTCGAAATCGTAAGTGAGCCCGTGGACAAACCTAAAGCCCTCGAGCGTTCGACGATTTCTCGAAAGATTATCTTTTCCGCAAAATAAATCGTATACCTAAAGAATGGATGTTCGAGTCGCTCGTCCTTGTTTTACACGATACACTTGCGGAAGAACCAACCTTCCTAGCTCTAGTCATAAAACTTTTGAGGATAACTCCAATCGAACCGAGGAACATTAGGTCCGTAGCTAAGGTGCTCGACTTCCACGGAAGCCACGATGTCGCGATCTAAATCGGACGGGCTGGGAACAGGCTGGACGTCGGCACCGGGCCAGGACATGGACGAGCTCGCCAGCTCCGGGAGCAGCGGCGCGCCGCGCCGGGACCAGCACGGCGAAGCGCGGGCGCCGAGACCACGGCGAGCCCGCTGGCCCCTGACCAGCACGGCGAGCGCCGGGCGCCGGACCAGCACGGCGAGCGGTGCGGCGCGACCAGCAGGCGAGCGGCGCCGGGACCAGCATCGGCGAGCCGCGCGGACCAGCACGGGCGAGCCCGGCGCGGACCAGCATCGGTGAGCGGCGCCTGGCCTTGACCAGCATCGGCGAGCGGCGCGGCGCCGGACCAGCATGGGCGAGCGGCGCGCGGGACCAGCATCGCGAGCGCCCGGCGCCGGGACCAGCACGGCGAGCCAGCGCCGGGGCCAGGTCGTGCCGTTCTGAAGATCTCGGCGAGGGCTTGATTTGATATCATGATCATTTTCTGGTTCCTCACGGTTTTAGAGAACGACCTTTTTGAAGTTCCAAGGCAGATTCTTTAGGGTTTTTGTGGTGATCGAATTTTGACGCCCTTGGGCGAGCGGACCTTGATTGGGTTGATCCGCCTTTTTTCGTACCGATCTTCCCGGGACCCTCGTGCGCGCCTGGCCGTCTTCGATCTTACTTTCAAAAGTGTTTCACGAAGAACCCATAAGTAAAAAATAATCTTAGCCGTTGGCTTCGAGATAACCGTTTTCGACCCAAACAGAGAGTGGATATTCTAATTTGAGAAAATCTCGTATGACTTCTTTTCAAATCAAACAAACTTCTTGTTTCGAGAAATACTTTCCAACAATCTGGTGCTCTCCTAGGTGGAGTCATAGCCCTCATAGTGTGAGCAAGTGCATGATCACCTTCGTTGTTAGTTTTCTCTACAACAAGAGCTCCCACACCATCAGTCACACTGTCCCCAACAGCTGTTCTCTTTCCATCCCTCTTGGCTTGCTTGTGAGCACCATCAGCCACACCCTTATCAGCAACAACTCTCTTCCCATCTTTCTTGGCTTTTGCTTTCTTCCTTAGCATTGCCAAAGCTTGCTGGCGACGCTCCTCTTCTGAACCAGGCTGTGAACCCAAAGTTTTCCCAAACTGAGCAGTGTGTCTTGCTGCAAGCTCTTGCTTCTCAACTTCTATATCAGCTTCATTCTTTTCCCCATTGGTACCTGAAATTTAAACCTTGGAAAAGAGTGAGCTTAAGAAGGAAAAACTTCTCAAGATGAGAAACATGATCAAAAGCATAAAGATTGCAATTCCAATGATCAATTACTCAAAAGAAACAAAGCATTAAGCAAAGGGGGGCTTTAAAACATCTTAGAGAATTCTCATGCTCAATTTTTTATGAACAATGAGAATCTCCAAGAACCAAAACCCTCAATCAAACACTATCAAGCTTGAATCAGCCTAAATTGAAGTTCTCCAAGTAACCTAGCATCCGATCTACCCCAAAAACAACCTAAAACAAGCACTTTATGAAAAACCCCCAAATCTCATGAACCCTAAATTTTTCAAAGTTCAAATTAATCTCAATTCCACCATGAAATCAACTACCCAGCATGATATATAAGCTTTCGCTAGTCTAATTTACAAGAATCTAGCAAGAAAAAGCTCAAATTTGAGGTTCAAATTTTTAGGGTTCATGAGAGTTACGAATTTGAACTTTAAGATACCATACCTTGCTTTGGATGAAGGATAAAGATGAAAAGATTCAAGGAATTAGACCTAGGGGAAGATAACTTGGATGTGGGAAAAAGAATTTGGTGGTTTGGTTGAGAATTGACAAAGTTATGGTGATTTTGGTTCTTGGAGGCTAGAGAGGATTTTGATGTGAGGAAGAAGATGAAATGAGGAGAGAGAGAGTGAATTAGGTCTTTAAGGGTGGTCTGGGTGGGTCTGGGTCGGGTCTGGGTCAGGGTAGGTGGGTTTGGGTCCGGTTTAGGGGAAGAAAACTTACCTGGGTTGCGGCCGGGTCGGGTGCGGGTCATGAAGCCCCGGTAGGCTGGCGCGCGGATCCTGCAGCTGGAAGCAATCCGACCGGGTGCACTTACCAGGACAGGTCATCCCGGTCCTCAGCATGCTCTTCACGACCGGGTGCTCTAAGCCGGACAGGCCACCCGGTCCTCAGCATGCTCTTCATGACCGGGTGCTCTAAGCCGGACAGGCCACCCCGGTCCGTTCTCCTTCGGCCATCCGACCGGGTAGCCCACCCGGTCCAATCCTACCGGTCCAAACCCCTACTTTTTTTGCTTTCTCCATCTCAAGACCTCAGCTAACTCATCCCCAAGCTCTCATCATCCTCCAAGTGACTTATTTTTGAAAAATAAATCCTAATGCAATATTTACAAGGATAACCATGGGACTTCCTCCCAAGTGAGCTTGTTTAAAGTCACTAGCTTGACTTTGCCACCTTTGAGGTTAGGCAAGGGGAGCATCAGAGTGGGGTTGATGTCCCATCCTCGTTTGGTATGGTGGCCATGTATTCCTTGAGTCTTTGGCCATTCACTGTGAAGTCTCCACCTTGCTTGTTCCAAGCATAATGGCTCCATAAGGTCTCACTTCTTTGATCACAAATGGACCAGACCACCTTGACTTAAGCTTCCTGGAAATAACTTCAGTCTAGAGTTGTAGAGGAGAACTTGATGTCCAGCCTTGAACTCTCTCTTGAGGATGTGCCTGTCATGAAAGACCTTAGTCTTTCTATGTAAATCCTTGAGTTCTCAAAGGCATCCATCCTTATCTCAATCAGTTCATTGAGTTGAAGAAGTTTCTTCTCCTTTGCACTCTAGATGTCAAAGTTTAGAAGCTTCACAGCCCACAATGCCTTGTATTCAAGCTCAACTGGTAGATGGCAAGACTTCCCATAGACAAGGTTGAAAGGGTAGTGCCTAGAGGAGTCTTAAAGGCTGTTCTATATGCCCAAAGAGCATCGTCAAGCTTGTCTGACCAATCCTTCCTCTTAGTTCCAACAATCTTCTCTAAGATGCCCTTGATTTGCTTGTTGGAGACATCCACTTGGCCACTTGTTTGAGGGTGATAGGGTGTTGCAACCTTATGTTTCACTCCTGTGGGAACCGAAATTCGCACTGTCAATTTTTGATGAACAAATATGGAGCAAAACCGAGTTAACCCGATCTTCCTTGAAGGTCCGAATTCTCGGCGAATCACTTTGGGATCGATAAAAGATAAATAGCAAAATAAGAATGAATGGTCGCCGAGGCGTTTTAATAGTTAAAATGTATGAGTACAAAATTTCTCCTAGAGGAGTAGAGATATGCTAACTATCGGAACAACAGAACAAGAGGCGGCCAAGACGTCCTAAGCCTTGCCGTACTAGTCTAACCACCTAAGTCCTAAGTTCTCTAAGCTAGCGTTCTCTAAGTCTAAAATCTCGGATCCTCTTCTCTTCTGCCCTAGCCCTCCTTATATAGTCACTTTAGGTCGGTGGCCCATTTATCCTTTCGCCTTTGGGCCCAAGTTTATCTCTTTTGGAAATATTCCATTTTCCGTCGATCTTCGTAGTTATCCTCGAGCATTGACCTTTATCTGCGGAAACTTAACATTTATCCTACTTTAATAAGTTAGGATAAATTGTCATAGCTCTTATTGGGCTTGGGTCTCCGAAATCGTAAGTGAGCCCGTGGACAAACCTAAAGCCCTTGAACGTTTGTACGATTCCTCGGAAAGATTATCTTTTCCGAAAAATAAATCGTACAGCCTAAAGAATCGATGTTCGAGTTGATCGTCCTTGTTTTACACGATACATTTTGCGGAAAACCATCATTCCTAGCTCTAGTTGTAAAACTTCGGGATAACTCCAATCGAAGTTGAACCGAGGAACGCAGGTCAATAGCTAAGGTGCTATGACTTCACGGAAACAACGAGGTGCGATCTAAATCGACGAGCTGGGAACAGACTGATGCACGGCGCCAGCAGCATGGCGAAGCGGCGCTGGCTGCTGGCGAAGTGCCGCTCGCTCGCCAGCATCGGCGAAGCCGGGCCTCGCCTGGCCAGCACGGGCTAATTCGCCCCTCGAGGCCAGCATATCGGGCGAAGCCGTTTCGCTCGGTGGCAGCACGGGCGAAGTTGCCGCCTCGCCTGTGCTGATCGGGCAAAGGCGCTGTGCCCGTGCCAGCATCGGCGAGCCAGCTGTTCGCTCGCCAGCTGGCGCCCGGGCCAGCACAGGTGAGCCGCTCGCCTGACCTTGGTCAGCGCTTCTTCTCCGATCCAACCTTTGTTGATCCTTGGCGCAAAATTCGTGACATTAGCCGGGGATAAGCAATACGTAACTGAACGAA